>JARQOC010000002.1:695157953-695196758 GCA_033576535.1 Allobates femoralis | reverse complement strand
AAAATATTAAATATGACTGATAGCACCACAACTTCATTCACCAATGTTATGCAACATATATTAGTATTTTAAGTTAATTATTTGTTTGAATATCACATTACTTTCTGTGGGCGACAATCTTTTGTCTTGCCAAAATCTGACCATTCTGTGATCATTAAATGATCAATATTTCAGCACTGATGCCAATTTATTTTCTTAACCTAAAACCACATTTGGGAGGGTTTCACCTTTCACAAAAGGAGATGTTTGTGTACTCACCGTAAAATCCTTTTCTCTTAGCCTGTAATTGGGGGACACAAAACTGTGGGTGTTACGCTGCTGTCCACTAGGAGGTGACACTAAGCAAGATCTGAAAAAGATGCACAGTGGCTCCTCCTCTGCAGTATACACCCCCGAAGCAGGCACTTGCCTAACCAGTTTTGTGATTAAAGAAGTAGGAGAAGTAAACAATGAACAAAAATGCCTGTTAGAAGGCAACCATGTAAGAACTCAAGAACAATATAACATAGTAGAAAGGCCCGATGCCGGGCAACAGGGAGGGTGTTGTGCCCCCAAATTAGAGGCTAAGAGAAAGGGATTTTACGGTGAGTACACAAAAATCTCCTTTTCTCCTTATTGGGGGACACAGGACTGTGGGACGTCCCAAAGCAGTTCCTGGGTGGGAAAAAATACTGATATAGATTTGCAGAGGACAGCCACCCTACAGGTGGACTACTGCCGCCTGGAGGATGAGTCTACCCAGACTCGCATCTGCCAAAGATTGGGCATAAACACTGTGTTTTGCAAATGTGTGAAGGCTGGACCAAGTGGCTGCCTTACACACCTGTTTTGCCGATGCCTGGTGTCGAATGGTCCAGGATGCCCCTTCCGCACGAGTAGAGTGCGCCTTTTTACATGTTGGAATCGGCAGAGTGTTCTGTTGATAAGCTTCCTGAATAGTGGATTTAATCCGTCTGGCCAGAGTGGCCTTTGATGCAGGCATGCCTTTATGCCTTTGCGTGGCCTTCTGGAGGATGAAGAGAGATTCAGACCTCCGGAAGGGCGCCGTTCTGGACACGTATATATGAAATGCCCAAACAAGATCCAGAGTATGCAGAGCCTTCTCAACAGGATGTACCGGTGCCAGGCAAAGGGATGGTAAGGAAATTTCCTTATTGAGGTGGAATGATGAGACTACTTTCGGAAGAAATAACGGCACCGGACGAAACCACCTTACCTGTGAAACAAGGAAAGGTGCCATGCAAAAGAGTGCTGCAAGCTCTGAGACTCGGCAGATAGAAGTAATTGCCACTAAAAACGTTACCTTCTGGGAAAGAAGGCGGAGAGAAATCTTCATGATGCGCTCAAATGGAGGTTTTTGCAGCGCATTAAATACCAGGTTGAGATCGCATGCGTCCAACGGTTTCGGGGGGACCAAACGGCAGACCCCCTGGATAAACATTTTCACCTGAGGCCTAGTTGCAAGGTGGTGTTGAAAAAGTGAACGGGCTCGAGAGCTGCACCAGGCAAAGAAGGTCTTCCATGTGTGGTAATAGTCCTGAGCAGAAGCTGGTTTCCTCGCTCTGATCATAGTTTTGATTACCTCTGGGAAAAAACCAGCTTGGGTCAAAATCCAGATCTCAAGAGCCACGCCGTCAAATTCAGGGCCCTCGAGTTCTGGTGGTAAAATGGGCCCTGAGAAAGGAGGTTTAGACGATCTGGAAGTCGCCAAGGGACGTCGGCGGCGAGCTGAACTAGGCGCGCCTGGGCCAGTCTGGGGCTACGAGTATGACTGGAATGCCCTCCAGTTTGATCTTCCGCACCACTCTGGGGATGAGAGGCAGAGGGGGAGAGATGATGGGGAGACAAAATTGCGTCCAAGATTAGACTAGGGCATCTGCTCCCAGTGATTGCAGGTCGTGAGACATTGGCACTGAGACATGATGCCATGAGAGGTCCACATCCGGAGCTCCCCATCAGCGGCATATTTGTTGAAACAGATGCAGATGCATAGACCACTCTCCGGGATCTATGCCTTGACGGCTGAGGAAGTCCGCCTTCCCAATTGTCTACTCTCAGAATGTGTACTGCTGACACCACAGATCCTGTTGATTCAGCCCAACAGACAATGTGTTATAACTCGTGCATTGCTTGTATGCTGCGAGTCCCTCCATGATGGTTGACATATGCCATCACCGTGGCATTGTACGACTGTATCCTGATGTGACAACCTGTTAAGGTACCGTCACAAGCCACCATATCAAAGGCGAGATCGCTAGTAATTCCAGAATTTGGCAATGTGGAAACCCCATCGCATGTGCGTAGTGGCGTGTGACTGGGCGATTCTACGGCGAGAAATCTCTGATGGAGCATCGCCTGATTCCCCTGCACTGCAGGGAAATCAGGCGATATCCACCAGGCGATTTCAGCGGATCGTGCCGTGTGACAGGGCAATAGTGACTTACACAGTGATTCTGAAATAAATCCCGTAGGCGTGCTAGAATGTTGTTTTTTTTCGCGCCACATCTGCGGCAATTGGAGGGTGATACTGCTTTCTGATTGGCTGCCCGTGTCCGAGGCGCCTTATAAGATGACCCTGTGCTTTCACGCAAGGCTGCCCAATGGGAACGCAGTCCACCAATGGCAGTGACAGGAGCGCGGTGCAGGGGCGCACTGGCCCAGGTGACAGGGAAGCATCTGTCCCCCAGGCCAGTGCTATTTCCCATGTTCCGGCTGCCCCCTGCAATGATTGGGGCCGCGAGGCGGTGTATTGCGGCCGCCGCAATGACAGCGGGACCCGGGAACTAGGTGGCGGGCCGAGGGAGATAGCATGGCGGAGGCCGGCAGCCCCCCCCCCCTTCAGACTCTATAGCACCAAATCCCCCCCTACCCCCGCAGGATCGCCGCAGATCACTACGTGTGACAGTTCCACAGCGATCAGAGAGAAGTGCCTGAAAGATGCGCGCTCACGTCAAATCGGCAGCGATCTGGAAGCCATATTTCGGCGTGACGGTACCTTTAGAAACCGATGGAATGCTTGTAACACCAGAAAGATGGCCCGAATCTCCAGAAAGTTGATGGGCATGATTGACTCTGATGGAGACCATTTGCCCTGGGCTCTGTGGTGACGGTACACCACGCCCCATCCTGTCAGGCTTGCATCGGTGGTCATGGCCTTCCAATGAGCTGGGAGAAAGGATTTCCCTTGTGAGAGGGAGGATGGTTGGAGCCACCAGTGGAGAGACCGTTTGGTTGCAGTTGACGGAATGTCCTGGCCAGGGAGAAAGGGCTCTTGTCCCAGAAGGTGAGCAGAGCCAACTGTAGAGGTCTGAGATGTAGTTGGGCAAAGGGAACTATTTCCATTGCCGTGACCATCCTGCCTAGGACTCTCATGGCAAACCGAAGAGAATGAGACGATGGGCGAAGGAGGGTCCGGACTCCTCGGCGGAGAGTACGTGACCTGTCTTGAGGGAGAATTACCAATCCTCGAGAAGTATTGAACAGCATCACCAGGAAGGTCAGAGTCTGGCTCGGGACTGGCGAAGATTTTTATAGATTGACCAATCAGACTAGATGACGTAACGTGTCTACTGTGATAAGGACGCTTTGTTCGCAGTCCATGAAGGTAGGGACCTTGATGAGTAAGTCGTCCAAATATGGAAGAATGACTACTGAGGGAGATGGTCATGACCGCTGCCATGACCTTGGTGAACACTGTGGGCTGTGGGGAGTTCGAACGCGAGGGCCACAAACTGTTAGGGATTCTGGTTCATTGCGAACCGGAGGAACTTTTGATGTGCCCAAGAAACTGGGATGTGCAAACACGCATCCTGAATATCTATGGAGACGAGGAATTCTCCTTCCTCCATGGATGATGATATGGAGCGAAAATACTCCTTGCGAAAATGACGAACCCGAACTAATTTGTTTAGCTGTTTTAAGTCCAGGACAGGTCGAACTGTACCTCCATTTATGGGGACAACAAACAGGTTCGAGTAGAATCCTTGGAAGCGTTCATCTTGAGGGACAGGGACAATGACTCCTCTTTGTAAAAGAGTCGATGGCCTGATTTTTTATCGAGCCTTGGATGGCGGTTTTGGGGGGACGGAAAAAAAATGATTGGGTGGTCGGGAAACAAAATCTATCGTAACTGGAAGACACCAGTTCTCTGACCCACCTGTCGTCTGTAACAGCGAGCCAGACTTGATGATAGCAGGAAAGTTGCCCGCCTACTTGCGAGGTGTCTGCTGGGGTCAATGAGTCATGAGGAGGAAAAACTGCAAGATCTAGATCCCTTAGGTTTAGACTGTCTAGAGTGGCATTGCCAGTTTGTATTTGAGTTATGGGGATCCTGCGATCGTTCTCTGCATGGTGAGCGATTGGTAGCTTTTGCCGGCCTGGATGGCGACCAACCAAACGAGTTCCAAAAAGATAGATAACGTGTTTGCTGGCGACGATTGAAGGGCCGCTTTGGTTTGCGCTGGGGGAGAGAAGTACTCCTACCTCCTGTAGCATCTGAAATCAGTTTGTCTAATTTTCCCCAAAAAGACGGCCGCTAAGGTAAGGAAGGCTCATGAAGGACTTCTTAGGGCCACGTCACACCAGGTGACGTCACCGGAGGGGTCGGTGGCGACGTGCGGGAGCGCACACGGTTTTGGCGCCCCGCCAGTGTCTTTGACGCATGTTTACATGCGGCGACACCTCCGGCAAGTGCACCAGTGATCTTACAGGCGACGGCACCGCTGGGGTGTCTCAAAACCCCAGCGGCGATGCCGTAACATGGGAGCCTGTGGCTCCCATCGCCTGGGAGATTGCTGTCCCCAGTTTTACATGGTGCGATGTGTGCACATCGCCCCAGAGTGCTCGCCTGGTTTCACAGCGCTGCTGTGAAAACAGGCGACCACTTAAATGCGTCGCCCTCGCCTATTTACATTAGGCGACACACAGGCCATATCAGCAGCGATAGGCCACGCCCCTACATCGCCGATAAAATCGCTTGCAGATATAGTCTTGTGTAACGGTATCCGTCAGAGGCTGCATCTGCCTTCCACTCCCGTAGCCTGAGGTTACACCCAATTGTAATGGCGTTTGACGCCGCCACTGCTGAGTAATTAGCTGCATCTAGGGCGGCGTGAAGTATATAATCTCCTGTTACATATATTTGTGCTGCCAGATCTGTTAGTTCTGGGTCAGCGTCTGTGTTGCGCAAGGCAGTATGCAGATTCCGGCCCAAGTCACGATAGCCTTAGCTGCCCATACCAAAGCGAAGGAGGGAGATAATGATGAACCTTTGGACTTCAAACACAGATCAAGCCATCTGTTCCGTCCTTAATGGAAGAACTATCAAGTAGAGAAAGGAGTATTTTTGCAGCTGGGGTCTACTTGTAGATCAGCCCAAACTTGGGTCACTGCCGGTAAAAAGGTAACAAGTTTCTAGCACCTTGCGGTTACCAAATCCTTTGTCGGGATGGGAGCAATGTTTTTGGAGGATCTCCTGAAATTCAGGATGATCCACAAAATATTTATGCGGACGTTTTGCGCTGGAGAAGGTGTCCTTAGGACCCTTTTCCGTCCTGGAATGGACGTGGATGGCAGGGGCTCAGAGGTAGTCCGTTTGTGATCCGTGCTGTCATCCTGAGTAGGGCAGTGGTGCAGGGTGAGGGGCGACTCTGCAAAGCCTGAAGTAGAGTAGAGGACATTTTCTCTATAGACTGACAGATTGAGACATAACTGCCCATTCAGTTGCAGTATTTGGTGCACTGGCAGGTACAGCATCTTCTGGGGGGGTTTTGGCACAGTGATAGGAGTGCAATCCTGGCAGTGTGGGGTAGTAAATGCACTAGGCAGAGGGGCTCTGCAAGCCGTAGAAGAGGCATAGTAAGAGTTAAAACTCTAGCAGCCCTATTGCTTCTTGAGCCCGACATGGTGTTAATGCTGACCTGTGCCTATAGTGCTCCTGTGTATGGATATACAGAGGAAGGAGTGAACAGAGTTGCAGCAGAGACAATATCCCTGCTGGCTTCTTGCCACCTTGTGTCCGCCCCAGCCGCAGTCCAGCGATCCTGTGTCCTCCAGTGAGACTGTAAAGCTTGTTAGAGGAGTCCGATAGTCGCCTTCAGCGAGGTCCCTTGTACTGGCGTCGCCAGAGTACGGTAAACTGCAGTAATGGCGCCACCGGAGTGAGGGACGGAGCGGGCGGAGCAGCAGAAAAGGCGACCGTAACATCTCGTGATAGGCGAGAAGCGCCGAAAAAGGACTGTCCTGCCCCTCTCTGTGGTGCTGTTAGGGATCTGTGACGTCATCCGGAGGGCAGGCATGGCGGGGAGATAGCGGTACCTTCGGTTCTAGGCCTGAAACCGGGGTCTAGTGTGATCTGCGGGCCCCGGAGTTAGAGTGAGGAAGGCGGCGTAGAAGTCCGGGATCGGACTGGATCCATGATTAGGGCAGTGAGGCTGGGTCCATAATGGATTGAGCCCCAGGTACCCTGGGGAAATTGCGCCCATAGTCTATTGATCCCTGATGGGGAACCTGCCCAGAGGAACCTGCGGAGCCCTGTATCGGATTGACTGTGGGAGGTACCTGCATATGATGCCTCAACCCAAGTTCCCATGTAGGGTGAATTGGGGAGGTATGTCTTGATCCTGCAACCTAGATGCTCAATACTGGGGTCTGGGGAGGGTAGGAGGGCAGTCTTGGTAGATTTCAACTTCTACCCGAGTCCCCAACTGTGGGAAACCGAGGAAGGAGTATGGCATATGTTGAGGGTATCTCAACTTTGACCAGCTCCCCAACTGTGTGGAGCTGAAGGAGTATGCCAGGGGTCTTTCCGGCGACCCTCAATTGAATCCTCTTCATGAAAAAAAGATTAGTAAAAATTAATAAAAATGGTATAAGAATGAAGAAGAATAAAAAATTATGTGCGCCGCCTAACAACACTAAGCTAAAACTGGTGAGGCAAGTGCCTGCTCCGGGGGTGTATACTGCAGAGGAGGAGCCATCTTTTTCAGATCTTGCTTAGTGTCGCCTACTAGTGGACAGCAGCATAACACCCACGGTCCAGTGTCCCCCAATGAGGCGAAGGAGAAAGAGTGATTTATAAAACCAATGGATGAATTTAACATCAGGTTATAAGTTTTTATTTACATAACATTGATAAGCGACATAGCTTTATGGATATGGCCATATACAGTCCCTGACAAAAGTTGAGTATCTATTTTTAAGCTTAAAAAAAAGTTTCAAAATTTCAATTATTATATGGCAGGATGCCATTTCCCCTTTAAGAGTTGCGATTACTATTGTGTTAAGCAATGCACCTGTGTACACTGAGAATTGAGTGCCGCAAGTTATTTTGAATTGAGAGTACAGTAGGTGAGGAGAGAGGACCCTGCCTGCGAGGGTTCACAGTCTACAAGGGATGGGTGAGGATAGAGCTAGTTGTGCAGCGGTATAGTAGACTGAGGGTTACTGCAGATTGAAGGCTTGTCAGAAGAGGTGGGTCTTCAGGTTCCTTTTGAATGTTTCCACAGTAGGCAGTTTGATGTGTTGCGGCAGAGAGTTCTAGAGTATGGGGGATGCACAGGAGAAATTTTGTATGCGGTCTTGGGGAGAGGTGATAAGAGGGCAGGAGAGAGGATCGGAGATTACGTGTAGTTAAGTACAACTGAAGTCTCTGGTCATTGGGGAGTCCGTGAACGGAATGGTACGGACGAGAAGGCGGGGATTAGTGGATGGACAGATGGATTATTCAGGCAGAAGAGTTTAGGATAGATTTTAGGAGTGCGAGTGTTAGAAAAGAGGTCAGAGTAGGAGGTTGCAGTAGTCAAGGCAGGAAATAATTAGGGCAAGCACTAGTATTTTTGCAGATTCTTGATTAAGGAATATACCTACTTGATGGGAAAAACTTTTTCCAGTCACCAAAGATTTGTCTCCAAAGGGATTGTCTCCCTGAAAACATTTTATACAAATCACACCTTTTGTATAACTACTTCTGTTGTGCAAAAATCAATCTTTATTCTCACTTTAACAGAGGTAAACCCTAGGTGAGGCTGAACAGTGCACAATTTTCACCCCCCTAAAATTCCGTACTTCATCTACCTCTGGTGATGGACAGCACTGGCTTGCCCAGGAGACAGCTGATGACTGTATCTGCCCAAGATGTGAACTCCAGACATCGCTAGTTCTGAGCAGGTGGTAGCCTTCTGCCGAGACAGCGCTAGTTCTGAGCAGGTGGCAGCCTTCAGACAAGACAGCGCTAGTTCTGAGCAGATGGCAGCCCTATGCAAGACAGCGCTAAATCTGAGCAAGCCAGACAATGCTTGGGTAAGGCGAAAAGTGGGAGGAGAAAGAACCCATATTAAGAGTCTGACCCCTGAAGGATCTAGAAACCAGGGAACAGGTCATAAGCGAATAAAAGATCCACAGAAATCTCACCCTAACAGATTCGTATATGCCGACCACTCAGGAAAAAGAAAAAAAAAACATCTATTGCCTACTTTACTGCCCAGAACTCTCTTAGATTGGAAGAAAAAGGACTCTGTTTCAGACCCCATGGAGTATTTGTTCCTCAAGTGGAGCCCCCAACCGCTGGAACTGGCATCCGTGGTGATATCAGAGAATGGAGATACCCAGAGAACCTCTATTGATCGATTTCCCTGCTGTAGCCACCATTTGAGGGAGTCTAGCATCTGAAGAAAGTTGAATTTCTCCCTATAAAAAGGAACCTAATTGTTTCTGACCCTGCAACACCACTAAGTCAAGTTGTCTTGAGTGCGTTTGCATCTATGGGACTGCTGAAATGCACGAAGTTAAAGATCCCATCAATGACCTTACTCTTCTCTCAGGGTCATGCTGGGGTTGCATACAGCTGTTGGTACCAAGGAATGGACCCTTAGTTGTTTGTCCTGAGGAAGAAGACAAAGTTGAGGTTTCGAGTCCAGGACAAGACCTAAGAAGGTCTGGGTTGTTTAAGTAGTAATCTTGACTTTTCCAAGTTGACAATCCATCCTAAGGTTGCATTGCTCTGGCAACCTCCCTACTATTAGGAAATCATCCACGTACAGCACTATTAGACAGTCTTGTTCATCCATGTGGGTCATCATCCCTGCAACTATCTTTGTGATGATCCTCGGAGCCATGGATAAGCCAAAAGGAAGAGCTTGAAACTAAATGTGTTAGAGCTCCTCCAATAAAAAGGCTACCCTTAGGTCCTTCTGATGGTCCTGGTGTATCGGCACATGGTAACAGGCATCTTTGAGGTCTAGCACCATCATAAAGCACCCTGGAAATAGGAGTCTAATTGCTGTTTTTACAGACTATCTTGAAGTATCGTTGTACTAACAAGCTGTTTAACTTCCTCACATTTATAATTGTCCTGTAAGTCCCGTCTGACTTGTTTATTACAGAGAGAAGGGAGTAGAACCCCATGCAACCCTGTGCAAGCCGAAAATGAAAGGGGGCGGGGCTCCGGCATGCCACGATTTAGCCCCGCCCTTTCATGACGCGGCCAGGCTCTTAGAAGGTGAGAGGGGCGTGCATAATTTATCAGGCAGCAGCAGACAGGCGGGGCATTTTCGGCTTGCACAGAAGGGCTTCACTGAAGGGAGGGGGGAGAGGAGGCTGACAGGCACAGGAACACTGCACTAGGTAACACCCATTCGTCTGAATTTATTAAACTTCATAAAGCTATATCTTAGCTTCTACTAAACAGTTTTTTTTTTAGCAAAAACGATTGCCCCAAATGTGTGTGCTGGGTGTAGGGACACATATTAACAGTCCGGGGGTCATTTGGGGTGGTTGGTTCCCTTTAAATTAAAATAAAAAAAAAAAATACAAAAAAATTACCACCAAGGAGTCAAGGTAGGTGTTACAGTGGTGAGCATGTCCTGTGAGATACACTGCGACTGTTAACTAGCCCACCCTACCTGGTGTCTCTAATAGTGTCTGAGCAGGAGCCTATTTCACTTACCTATGCGACAGGCTCCCTATGCAAGCCTTATGCTAGCAGTCACTTCCCCCATCTTGGACGGTTGTGAATTTGCGAATAGCTGTCTCATCAGCATTTGACACCTGAGCTGCACCCATCTTTATAAGGGAGGTTCCTTACATTCTGTGTGTGCATTTAATATTAGGTTTGGCTCCTTGGTGGCAAGTTATTTTTTCCCCATGGCACTATAGCCAATCTAACTGAAAGTGAAAAGCAGAGAAAAATTGATGAAAGGTTGCAATACAGGATAGTCCAGATGGTGCATAAACAGTCCCAATCAAGTTCCAAAGACATTCAAGCTGTACTACAGGCTCAACGTGCATAGGCGTCAGTGTAAATTATCTGTCCACATGTGAATGAAATGAAATGTTACGGCAGGAAATTAACGAGGACCCGATTGCTGAAAAGACATAAAAAAAAGAATTTGCCAAAATGAACGTGAGTAACCAAAATCCTTCTGGGAAAGCGTTTTGTGGACAGATGAGATCAAGACAGAACTTTTTAGTAAAACATATTTTGTTTACCGAGAATGGAATGAGGCCTACAAAGAAAAGAACACAGGACCTACAGTCAAATATAGTGGAGGTTCAAACATGTTTTGGGGTTGTTTTGATGCCTCTAGCACAGGGTTTCCTGACAGTGAGCAAAGCTTCATGAATTCTAAAGATTACCAAAAGATTTTGTGTGGCAATATAGTCCCGTGTCAGAAAGCTGGGTTTGTCTCTTGGGTCATGTGTTTTCCAGCAGAACCCAAACATACTTCATGAAGCCTCAGAAATGGATGGAAACAAAGCGCTGGAAAGTCTAGAAGTGGCAGCAATGAGTCCTAATCTATCACACTGAACACTTGTGGAGAGATCTTAAATTGCTGTTGTGAGAAGGCGCCTCCAATATAAGAGACCTGGAGCAATTTATAAAGAGGAGCCCAAAAGTGCCGTTGTAAGGTGTAAAGGCTTGTGGATGGGGGTTATAGGAAGCGACGGATTGTAGTTCTTTATTATTATTTATTTTATATAGCACAATAAATTCCATGGTGCTGTACATGAGAAGGGGTTACATACAAAATTACAGATATAAGTTTACAGTAAACAAATTTACAATGATAAACTGGTGCAGAGGGGAAAGGATCCTGCCCTTGTGGGATTACATTCTACAGGATGTTAGGAAGGAGACCGTAGATCAGGGGTGAAGCAGCTCCGGGGACAGTGGGGCGGCAGCTCGGTCATCGCAAACTGTAATCTTTACTGAAGAGATGGGTTTTCAGGTTCCGTCTGAAGGATCCGAGTGTGGTAGACAATCGGACGTGTTGGGGCACAGAATTCCAGAGGATGGGGGATACTCTGGAGAAATCTTGGAGGTGGTTGTGTGAGGAACAAATAAGTATGGAGGAGAGGAGGATGTCGATGTCTTGGGAGGATCGGAGATTACATGAGGGATGATAGTGGGAGATTAGTTCAGAGATATAGTGAGGGGGACAGGTTATGTACGGCTTTGTAGGTCAGTGTTAGTAGCTTGAACTGGATTTGTTTTGGGATTGGGAGCCAGTGAAAAGATTTGTAGAGGGGAGAAACAGGGGAGTAGTGAGGAGATAGGTGGATTAGTCGGGCAGCAGAGTTGAGGACAGACTGGAGAGGTTCAAGAGTGTTAGCAGGGACGCCACAGAGGAGGAGGTTGCAGTAGTCGAGGCAGGAGATGATGAGGGCACGTACAAGAATTTTAGTAGATTGAGGGCTGACGTATTTTGGAAATATTTTTGAACTGGAAGCGACAGGAGGTGGTGAGAGTTTGGATGTGTGGTTTATATGTGTGGTTTGAAGGACAGCGCAGAGTCGAGAGTTACCCCGAGGCAGCGAATTTCAGGTGTGGGAGAGAGCATAATGCCATTTAGTTTTAGGAAACAAGAGGTGAAAGAGGAGGATATGGCAGACAGACACTCCGGGATTCTGGAAAGCAGAGAGTTGATATCTGAGCCAGAGAGGTAGATCTGAGTGTAGTCAGCATACAGGTGGTACTGGAAGCCGTGGGACTTTATGAGTTGTCCTAGGCCAAGGGTATAGATGGAGAAAAGTAGAGGCCGTACGACAGAGCCTTGAAGGACTCCAAAAGAGAGCGGGTTGGATGAGGAGGTCGTGTGGGAGTGGGAAACGCTAAATAAATGTGCGGTCGGAAAGGCATGAGGCGACCCAGGACAAGGCAAGGTCTTTGATGCCAAGGGAAGAGAGGATCTGTAGCAGTAGACAGTAGTCGACTGTCGAAGGCAGAGGACAGGTCTAGAAGGAGGAGGATGGAGAAATGTCTTAACTTTGGCTGTAAGTCATTAGTAATTTTGGTCAGGGCAGTTTCAGTGGAGTGGTGGGGGCAGAAATCAGATTGGAGGTTGTCAAGGATAGAGTTAGATGAGATGTGGGAGGAAAGCTGAGCATGGACATGCTGCTCAAGGAGTTAGGAAGCAAACAAGAGCAGGGATATGGGGTGATAGCTGGGCATAGCAGTCGAATTAAGGTTTGTGTTTTTTGAGGATAGATGTGATGGTGGCATGTTTGAAGGCAGAGGGGAAGGTACCAAAAATTAGCGATAGATTGAAGAGGTGGGTTAGGGCTGGAATAAGCATGTTAGTGAGGTTGGGGAGGAGGTGGGAAGAGATAGGGTCAAGTGCGCAAGTGCTCGTCAAACTTGATGAGGCTCTGAAAGAACAAAAAGAACACTAGAAAGTTTTCAGGGGAGGCAGATTTTCCATCAAAACAACTTACACTACAGAACGTGGTAGAAAAAAAGAGAATTTTGTTTACGTACCGTAAATTCTTTTTTCTTGAATCATCAATGGGAGACCCAGACAATGGGGTTTAGGGCACTGCCCTCCGGAGGCCACACTAGCTACTACAAGTTTGTAGACACCGCCCCCTCCGCTTATAAACCCCTACCGCAGGGAATATCCTCAGTTTGGTCCATAAGCTGCGAGGAGACAACATAAACCACACCCGAAACATCGGGAAAGAAACCGTGCACAGACGGTCCAACAACCCGGAATAAACTGTCCCAACTGGGAACAGGTCAAATGCAAAACATCCAACGGAACAACTGGGTGGGTGCTGGGTCTCCCATTGATGATTCAAGAAAAAAGAATTTACGGTACGTAAACAAAATTCTCTTTTTTCTGATCATCATAATGGGAGACCCAGACAATGGGGATGTCCTAAAGCAAACCCCAGGGCGGGAAAAGTTCCTCAAAAGACGTTTAAATACACGGTCCCCCTCAAAGGTGGGCAACCGCCGCCTGGAGGACCCGCCTGCCCAAACTTGCATCCGCAGAGGCATGGGCATGCACCATATAGTGCTTAGAGAAAGTGTGCAGGCTGGACCAAGTGGCCGCCTGACACACCTGTAGCACAGAAGCGCGATGTCGCAAAGCCCAGGAGGCTCCGACAGCTCTGGTCGAGTGCGCCTTCAAGCCCACCGGGAGAGGCAAACCAGAAGAACGGTAGGCCTATTGAATGGGTGCCTTGATCCATCTGGCCAAGGTCGATTTTGACGCCGCGGACCCCTTACAGCGACCTGCCGTCAGTACGAACAAGGAGTCCGAACTCCGGAAGGAGGCAGTCCTGGACACATAAATGCGTACAGCTCGTACGAGGTCCAGCGTGTGGAGGTCGCGCTCAACCTGATGAACAGGGGCAGGACAGAATGATGGAAGAACAATCTCTTGGTTCAAGTGAAAAGTGGAAACCACCTTTGGCAAGAACTCTGCCCGCGGGCGCAACACCACCTTGTCTTGGTGAACCACCAGAAAGGGTGACTTGCACGATAGTGCAGCCAATTCAGAGACCCGTCTGAGAGACGTAATTGCCACCAGAAAGACCACTTTCTGTGATAGACAAGAGAGGGAAACTTCTCTCAGTGGCTCAAAAGGCGGTTTCTGTAGAGCCGCCAGGACCATGTTGAGATCCCAAGGGTCCAGTGGTCGCCTATACGGCGGAACCACCCGAGACACCCCCTGGAGAAATTGACGAACCCTTGGAAGGAGTGCCAAGCGCCTATCAAATAGTACAGACAGCGCTGATACCTGACCCTTCAGGGAACTGAGGGATAGGCCCAACTCCAAGCCCGACTGCAAAAAAGCTAACAGGGTCGGGATCGACAACGGCCAAGGTGAACGTCCACCAGAGGCACACCAGGTGAAAAAGATTTTCCACGTTCTGTGGTATATCTTTCGTGATACGGGCCGTCTAGCCCGATTCATAGTGGCAACCACCGTAGGGGAGAATCCCGTGGACGTTAGAAGCCAGGCCTCAAGAGCCATGCAGTCAATCTGAGAGCCCTGGAATTGAGGCGGAAGAAGGGGCCTTGCGCGAGTAGATCTGCGCGGTCTGGAAGAGCCCACCGGTTTCCGCCTGACAGCTGCCACAGATCCGGATACCAGGACCTCCTGGGCCAATCCGGAGCCACTAGAATGGCTGTGCGGCATTCCGTCCTGATTTTCCACAGAACCTTGGGAATCAGTGCCAGAGGTGGGAAAACATACGGTAGCTGGAAGTTGGACCAACGCAGGATCAGGGCGCATCTGCCCCCAGGGACTGAGGGTCCCACGATCTCGCCATGTATTGCGGCACCTGATGATTCAGCCGGGAGGCCATCAGATCCACGTCCGGGGTGCCCCATCTGTTGCAGATGTCCCGGAAGACGTCCGGATGAAGAGACCATTCTCCGGCGTCCATCCCCTGTCGGCTCAGGTAATCGGCCTCCCAATTCTCGACACCTGGGATGTAAACTGCAGAGATCAAGCAGTTGTTGTCTTCCACCCATGATAGAATGCGGTGGACTTCTGCTAGGGCCTGTGCACTCCTGGTTCCTCCCTGATGATTTATATAGGCGACGGTTGTCGCATTGTCGGACTGAACCCGAATGGGCTGTCCTGACAGGAACACCCGAAAAGCCAGGAGTGCTAGATAGACCGCCCTGAGCTCCAGCACGTTGATCTGCAACGTCGACTCCGACTGTGTCCAGAGACCTTGAGCCCTGTGGTGTAAGAACACCGCCCCCCAGCCCTTTAGACTGGCGTCGGTGGTCACCACTAACCATGATGGTTTTAGGAAGGACCGGCCCCGTGACAGATGACTTGGCTGGAGCCACCACTGCAGAGAATCCCTGGTCGTCTGGGAAAGAACCACCAGCTGATTCAGAGAGGATGTCCTCTTGTCCCACCTCTGGAGAATTTCCAGTTGCAGAGGACGGAGGCGAAACTGTGCAAAAGGCACCGCCTCTATTGCTGCCACCATGCGCCCCACCAGCTTCATCAAGACCCGCAGGGATGAGTGTGGTGACAGGAGGAGATCGTGTACTCCTGATTGGATGGCCAGCTGTTTGGCTCGCGGCAGAGACACCAGAGCAGAGTCCGTTTGGAAGTCCATGCCCAGATACGTCAGTGACTGGGTTGGGACCAGGGTGGATTTCTGGATATTGAGAAGCCACCCAAACCATTCCAGAGACTGCATGGTCACCTCCAGGCTTCGCTGACACAGGTGTTCCGATGGCGCTCTGACCAGCAAGTCGTCTAGGTAAGGTATGACGGCGTGATCCTGAGCATGCAGGAGAGCCATCATCGAGGCCATCACCTTCGTGAACACCCGCGGTGCCGAGGCCAACCCGAAAGGCAGTGCCACGAATTGGAAGTGTTCTTCCCCCACTGCGAATCTTAACCAGCGCTGATGAGCCGGAGCAATGGGCACGTGAAGGTAAGCGTCTCGGATATCTATGGACGCTAGGAAGTCTCCCTGCGACACAGCCGCGATCACGGAACGCAGGGATTCCATGCGGAACTTCCGAACCAACACGTGACGGTTGAACAACTTGAGGTCCAGCACCGGGCGGAAGGATCCGTTCTTCTTTGGGACGATAAAGAGGTTGGAGTAAAAACCCCTGAACCTCTCCCCAGTGGGCACTGGGACCACTACCCCGTCTCTGCGTAGTCCCTCCAACACCAGATAAAAAGCCTGAGCCTTTTCCGGAGATGGAACAGACCGATGGAATCGGTGTGCGGGCTGCGACGACAGTTCTATCCTGTAACCTCGCGAGACTACGTCTCTGACCCACTGATCCTGAATGCGGAGACGCCATCTGTCCTGAAATCGGGACAGACGACCCCCCACCTGTGGGGAGGCAGGAAGAGAGATCGAGTCATGCAGAAGTGGGTTTGGGGGCGGCAGTTGTTGCCCCCGCCGGCTTCTTCTGGCGACCCTTGGGGCGCCACTGAGTAGAGGGCTTACCCCCACGGTCCGCGCGAGCGGAAGATGCTGACGGCTGCGAGCTGGAACGAAAGGACCACTGTTTAGGGTTCCTTTTCACGGTATACCGTGGCTTAGGTTTGTTCTGTGGTATCTTGGACTCCGCAGAATCCTTGATCAACTTGCCCAGCTCGGTACCAAAAAGCCTGTCACCAGAGAAGGGAAGATTCTGCAGAATCTTCTTTGACGTGGCATCTGAGTCCCATAGACGCAGCCACAACAATCTGCGGATCGCTATAGCATTGGCCGAGGCCACAGCAGAGCGGGTGGCAGTCTCCAAGGACGCCGTCCTAGCATAATCCGCATAGGCTCTTGCCCTGTCGGTAAGTGCCAGAACCTCTGAACTGGACCCTGCCAGGTCAGCAATACCATCCAGGCAGGATGTGATCGCCTGCAAGGACCAGACCGCAGCAAAATTAGGGGCAAAAGAAGACCCTACAGCCTCATAAGAAGACTTGGCGAGTTGTTCGACCTGTCTGTCTGTTGCGTCCTTCAATGAGGAGCTATCAGAGGCAGAGAAAAGGGAGCGTGCAGCAATCCTGGTCATGGAAGCGTCCACCTTCGGGGACTGCGACCACTCCTGAAGCACCTCCTGTGGAAAGGGGAAGCGAGTGTCCTTAGATTTGCGGACATAACGCCGCCCAGGGTGAACCCTGGGTGCTCTAACCACCCTTCCAAAATTAGTGTGGTCCATAAAGGAGCCACATGGTCTAGCCTCAGGTTGTAACCATTGATAGACCTCCTTCGGGTGAACGTCCACCTCCTCAGGGGGAGCCACGAGACGTAAAGTCTCGTTGATGGAGGACACCAGATCCTCCACCCCTTCTGGTGGTTCTGACACAGACCCGAGGATTGAACCCCCATCATCCTCGTCACCATCAGAGTGACGCTCCTCCTCAGAGAGAGTCTGGAGCTCGGGTGAATCGTCACGGCGAGCCCGCTTAAGGGGTCTCACAGTGGAAGAAGGAGACACCCGGGGGTAGCTTGAAGGAGTGACTGGAGCTTCCAGTCTCCTTGTGAGTGCCTCCAGGGATTGCGACATGGAGGACAATTGGGATAACATAGACTCATTGATCTTGTTCTGTTTTTCCCATGGCCCTGGGATCACCTGAACCTCAGGGTACAGCACCGGAGCTGCTGACTCCGCAGTGTCAGTCCGGGCTTCTGGGCGTCCGCAATTATTGCAGGACCCCCCAACCAGTGTCCCGTTGCATAAAGTACAGACAGGAATGGTACTGGCCGCCTTAGCAGCGCTTTTCCTTCCTGAGGACATACCCACAGTAGGGGAAAATACGCCAAACAGGAAAAAACACCGGTACACACGGTGGCTTACCGACCGCGGTAATGCGATTGGGAAAGGAGCGATGTGTGTGTGGCCTCCGCGAGGGTAATGACTCTCCGTGAGTGCAGCCGTGCACTATCATCAGATCCCAGCCGGGAAGTGAGGGAGAAAGATGGCCGCCGCCGTACAAGCTGAGGGCGGAGCCAAAACACGCGGGAAGCACACACACACGCCCATCATCACATGGGCTCTCCATCTCTCCAGGCAGCCATGACAGTAACGCAGGCGCCGGAGCCCGCAGCGCGGGAGGTATAAACATAATACCCGGGCTGCAGACAAAAGTCCGAAGCCCACAGCCGCAGCCCCTATGAAAACCACAGGGCGGTCAGCCAGGGTGACCCCAGCACAGGGTACACCGCCAGAACCGCGGACCCGAGGGTTGCGCGCGGTCTGAGTGTCAGGACACATCAGGTCCAGACACTACCCCCAGGCACACCGGAGACACACAGGGTATCTCAGTGCCGGTCCGGTCTGTAAGCACCATTAAGGGAGGCCTCGGACGGGGGTTCAGCACCAGTCCGGTCTGTGAGCACCATTTAGGGAGGCCTCGGACTGGGCTAGCTCCAGTCCGGTCTGTGAGCACCATTTAGGGAGGCCTCGGACTGGGCTAGCTCCAGTCCGGTCTGTGAGCACCATTTAGGGAGGCCTCGGACGGAGCGGAGCTGTGCGAGGCTCCTGTCTCCCACTTTCCAGAGCCCCCAGGAGGGATGGGAAGGAGTGCGGCAGCGTAAAGGGAGAACACCATGTGCCCAGGCTCTAGGCCCTCCGGTACCTCGACCTGCGTGTTCCTTAAAGGTGAGCAGGGAGACTGCCGGAGGTCCCCGACCGGGACCTTTTTACCTTGTCTTCATACGCCATCACGTAAGCTGTGAGAATGCTGTGAAGTGCAAGCAAAGCGTGTGATCCTCCGAGCACACCAAGTTTAAAACTGAGGATATTCCCTGCGGTAGGGGTTTATAAGCGGAGGGGGCGGTGTCTACAAACTTGTAGTACCTAGTGTGGCCTCCGGAGGGCAGTGCCCTAAACCCCATTGTCTGGGTCTCCCATTATGATGATCAGAAAAAACAAATTTACAATGATAAACTGGTTCAGAGGGGAAAGGATCCTGCCCTTGTGGGATTACATTCTACAGGATGTTAGGAAGGAGACCGTAGATCAGGGGTGAAGCAGCTCCGGGGACAGTGGGGCGGCAGCTCGGTCATCGCAAACTGTAATCTTTACTGAAGAGATGGGTTTTCAGGTTCCGTCTGAAGGATCCGAGTGTGGTAGACAATCGGACGTATTGGGGCACAGAATTCCAGAGGATGGGGGATACTCTGGAGAAATCTTGGAGGTGGTTGTGTGAGGAACAAATAAGTATGGAGGAGAGGAGGATGTCGATGTCTTGGGAGGATCGGAGATTACATGAGGGATGATAGTGGGAGATTAGTTCAGAGATATAGTGAGGGGACAGGTTATGTACGGCTTTGTAGGTCAGTGTTAGTAGCTTGAACTGGATTTGTTTTGGGATTGGGAGCCAGTGAAAAGATTTGTAGAGGGGAGAAACAGGGGAGTAGTGAGGAGATAGGTGGATTAGTCGGGCAGCAGAGTTGAGGACAGACTGGAGAGGTTCAAGAGTGTTAGCAGGGACGCCACAGAGGAGGAGGTTGCAGTAGTCGAGGCAGGAGATGATGAGGGCACGTACAAGAATTTTAGTAGATTGAGGGCTGACGTATTTTGGAAATATTTTTGAACTGGAAGCGACAGGAGGTGGTGAGAGTTTGGATGTGTGGTTTATATGTGTGGTTTGAAGGACAGCGCAGAGTCGAGAGTTACCCCGAGGCAGCGAATTTCAGGTGTGGGAGAGAGCATAATGCCATTTAGTTTTAGGAAACAAGAGGTAAAAGAGGAGGATATGGCAGACAGACACTCCGGGATTCTGGAAAGCAGAGAGTTGATATCTGAGCCAGAGAGGTAGATCTGAGTGTAGTCTGCATACAGGTGGTACTGGAAGCCGTGGGACTTTATGAGTTGTCCTAGGCCAAGGGTATAGATGGAGAAAAGTAGAGGCCGTACGACAGAGCCTTGAAGGACTCCAACAGAGAGCGGGTTGGATGAGGAGGTCGTGTGGGAGTGGGAAACGCTAAATAAATGTGCGGTCGGAAAGGCATGAGGCGACCCAGGACAAGGCAAGGTCTTTGATGCCAAGGGAAGAGAGGATCTGTAGCAGTAGACAGTAGTCGACTGTCGAAGGCAGAGGACAGGTCTAGAAGGAGGAGGATGGAGAAATGTCTTAACTTTGGCTGTAAGTCATTAGTAATTTTGGTCAGGGCAGTTTCGGTGGAGTGGTGGGGGCAGAAATCAGATTGGAGGTTGTCAAGGATAGAGTTAGATGAGATGTGTGAGGAAAGCTGAGCATGGACATGCTGCTCAAGGAGTTAGGAAGCAAACAAGAGCAGGGATATGGGGTGATAGCTGGGCATAGCAGTCGAATTAAGGTTTGTTTGTGTTTTTTGAGGATAGATGTGATGGTGGCATGTTTGAAGGCAGAGGGGAAGGTACCAAAAATTAGCGATAGATTGAAGAGGTGGGTTAGGGCTGGAATAAGCATGTTAGTGAGGTTGGGGAGGAGGTGGGAAGAGATAGGGTCAAGTGCGCAAGTGCTCGTCAAACTTGATGAGGCTCTGAAAGAACAAAAAGAACACTAGAAAGTTTTCAGGGGAGGCAGATTTTCCATCAAAACAACTTACACTACAGAACGTGGTAGAAAATTTCCAGTACCATTTTAAGGATAAGAAGCATAAATTCTATCTCAGACACTTACAGGATTTAAAAAAACAATAGGGCTTATGTTTATACTCCAAGAGCTGGTACTGGTGGAACGCTGAATACTAAAACTGAGGATTACTCAACAGAAACTGAGACCTCCGAGATAGAGGGTAGAGGGAGTGGGAAACAGGGTAAGCATAAGAAGAAAGGAAAGAGCAGGGGTCGAGGAGAAGATCGAGCACCACCAGCACCCCCCAGGTAAGCCTCCTAATAACAGAGGAGGCGTTGTTTTTTTAGATCCAAAGTATCAGTTAAGAAACTGCCCAGGCCCAGCACCACAACCTCAACTCCAACAGTAGGTGTAAATCAAGTGGTGAATTTGTCTTCTAGAACACTTACTGCCTCCGAGATGGCTGTGCTAAGCAAGGGGTTGTCCTTTGTTCCTACAACTAATTTTGACGTCTTTGCCACTGTTAAGGATCTAAATCTGTTTGCAAGGAAATTAAAGTGGCGTACATTCTTTGCTAAGGAAGACAAAAAAAACCTGCAATAACCTCGATTTGTCCGACAACCTTTTACATGATGTAAGATTCTTATTCCATCTGGGTGCAATGATCCAACGATGAGGGGTGAGGGCCCTTTCATAGACCTTAAGAACAAACGTTAACATATGCCACCATCAGGTGACTTGAATTCAGTTGACATATTTGTCAATTTGGTCTCAAATGAGATCCGTAATTCAGTCACAGAGGTGCCAGACACAACTTAACTAAAGATGAAATGTCTAGTATCATCAGTCTAGAGAAAGATCAATCCATCACCATCAAGTCATCTGGGTGGCAACGTGGTGATTATGGATACTGAGGTTTACAAGAGGATGTGCCTGACTGTTCTTGAGGATACGGAGAGCTATGGGAAGCTAACTTCTAGTCCTACCAAGTCCTTCCAGGCCGAACTTAAAGGCCTGTTAGGTTGGGGGCGCAATGAGAACCTCATTGACAAAAAGGAATTTAAATTTTTGCTACCACATTTTCTGTAATGGCGACATTTTATTGTCTACCAAAAATTCACAAAGGCCTGACACCGCTAAGAGGTAGACCAATCGTCTCTGGTATAGACCGTATC
The DNA here is from genome assembly GCA_033576535.1 of Allobates femoralis. Lineage (NCBI taxonomy): Eukaryota > Metazoa > Chordata > Amphibia > Anura > Aromobatidae > Allobates > Allobates femoralis. The sequence continues at coordinate 695,175,304 of JARQOC010000002.1, read as the reverse complement.
ACACGGAATTTGGGCATATATGTTGACAAGATCTTAAGGCCCTTCATAGTGTCACTAATCTCATATTTGCAAGATACCACTGACTGTTGAAGCAGATCAAAGGTATAACGCTCGAGGATGACATGCTACTATATAGCATTGATGTTGAGGCCCTTTACTCCTCGATTCTGCAGGAGAAAGGCCTTGAAGCAGTATGGTATTTCCTGAGGTCGTGGGGTTCACTATGAAAAACAATGATTTTTTTCATCAGGGCCCCAGAATACTGTCTAACCATAAATACTTCTATCAGCTCAGGGGCACAGCAGTGGGGAGTTCGATGGCCCCATCGTATGCCAACTTATTCCTGGGCTGGTGGGAGGAAATCGTTGTCTTTGGTGAAACCCCCCAGATTGATGCTGACAAGATAATACATTGGGCGAGGTTTATCGATGACGTGTTCATCATTTGGAAAGGAGATGAAAAACAGTTTGGAGAAGCGGTGGGTCTGCTCAATTATAACAAACTTGGTTTGCAATTCACACACAAGACAGCAAAGAATAAATTACCTTTCTTAGATGTCCTGATTGAGAAGGATGATAAGGGTGTACTGCGAACGAGTACCTTCTGTAAAGCGACGGCAAGAACCTCATTGCTTAGGTGGGATAGTGACCACCAGAGTAGCCACAAGAAAGGAATCCCCAAAAGTCAGTTCATTCAAATGAGAGGGAACTGCTCGAATGATCAATTGTTCCTAGCCCAGTCAAATGTTCTAAAAGATAGGCTGAAAGAAAAAAAGAGAATTTTGTTTACGTACCGTAAATTCTTTTTTCTTGAATCATCAATGGGAGACCCAGACAATGGGGTTTAGGGCGCTGCCCTCCGGAGGTCACACTAGGTACTACAAGTTTGTAGCACCGCCTCCTCCGCTTATAAACCCCCACCGTAGGAGACATCCTCAGTTTAGTCCATAAGCTGCGAGGAGAAATAAACCACACCCGAAACATCGGGAAGAATGCCGTGCACAGACGGTGTAACAACCCGGAAACACTGTCTCAACAGAGAACAGATCAAATGCAAACATGCAACGGAACAACTGGGTGGGTGCTGGGTCTCCCATTGATGATTCAAGAAAAAAGAATTTACGGTACGTAAACAAAATTCTCTTTTTTCTGATCATCATAATAATAATAATAATAATAAAGCTTTATTTATATAGCGCCAACATATTCCGCAGCGCTTTACAATGTAGGGTTAGCGTACAGAAAATATACAGTAAGTAATTACAATAGAGAACAAATAAAGTACAATCATTGGATACAAAAACAATAGGCATAGAATCAATGTGAAAAAAAAATAAAATACAATAAATAAAGCAAGAAATGAAGGTGACCCTGCTCAAAAGAGCTTACAATCTACAACGGGATAGGGGTTGTACAAGGTGTCGGGGCTTATTGCACTGGTGGTCCAGGCATCTTGAGGAAATGGGGTATAGGGCTAAGCTTACATGAATGGTCATCAGTCTGTGTAGACCTTTATGGTTTGGTGGAGTTTGTAGAAGAATAATGTCCAGAGGATAGCCCATTCACTGTCTACAGTACAATGGACATGTTAGGGAGTATGATAGGCCGCCTTAAAAAGATGCGTCTTTAGGGATCGTCTGAAGCCATGCAAGTTGTGGATAGTCCTGATTTCTTTGGGTAAAGCATTCCAGAGGTTTGGTGCAGCTCTGGAAAAGTCTTGGAGCCGGGAGTGGGAGGATCGGATTAGTGCAGATGTTAGTTGAAGGTCATTTGAGGAACGTAGAGAGCGGGTGGGGTGATAGACAGAGATGAGGGAGGAGAGGTAGGGGGGAGCTGCACTGTGAAGAGCTTTGTGGGTAAGAACAAGCAATTTGAATTTGATCCTGTAATATACGGGCAGCCAGTGCAATGACTGGCACAGAGCAGAGGCATCTGAGTAACGATTGGCCAGATGGGTGATCCTGGCTGCTGCATTAAGGATGGACTGGAGAGGAGAAAGTCTGGTGAGGGGGAGGCCGCTTAATAGAGAGTTGCAATAGTCAAGGCGGGAATGGATTAGGGCCACGGTGAGGGTTTTTGTTGTTTCCAGGGTGAGAAAGGGGCGGACTCTAGAGATATTCTTCAGGTGTAAGCGACAGGAGCGGACGAGAGATTGCGTGTGGGAGGAGAAGGAGAGATCGGTGTCAAATATAACACCAGACAGCGAGCCTGCTGTCTAGGCGTTATCGTGGTGCCGCACACCGAGAGAGAGATGTCCGATTTAGGGAGGTTAGTGGATGGGGGGAGCAGAAGAAGTTCAGTTTTGGAAAGGTTTAGTTTCAGATAGAGAGTGGACATGATATTGGAAACTGCAGCTAGACAGTCATTGGTGTTCTTTACTACCGCAGGGGTAAGGTCAGGGGCTGAAGTGTATAGTTGAGTGTCATCAGCATAAAGATGGTACTGGAAGCCAAATCTGCTGATGGTCTGTCCAATCGGGGCCGTGTAGAGAGAGAAGAGGAGAGGGCCAAGGACTGAACCCTGAGGGACCCCAATAGTGAGGGGAAGAGGGGGGGAAGTGGAGCCAGCAAAAGATACACTGAAAGAGCGGTCAGAAAGATAGGAGGAGAGCCAGGAGAGAGCAGTGTCCTTTATGCCAATGGAGTGCAGCATAGAGAGTAGGAGCTGATGGTCGACAGTGTCAAAAGCTGCAGAGAGATCAAGGAGAATAAGCAGAGAGTGGTCACCATTACGTTTTGCTGTCAGAAGGTCATTGGTCACTTTGATGAGGGCAGTTTCTGTGGAGTGAAGGGGGCGGAAACCAGACTGTAATGGATCTAGAAGAGAGTGAGCAGAGAGGTAACGGGTGAGGCGGGAATAGACCAGGCGCTCCAAGAGTTTAGAGATGAAGGGGAGATTGGAGACTGGTCTGTAGTTATTTGTGCAGGTTGGGTCGAGAGTGGTTTTCTTTAATAATGGAGTAATGATCGAGTATTTGAAGGAGGAGGGGAAAATGCCAGAAGAGAGGGAGAGATTGAAGATTTTGGTTAGATGAGTGGTGACGACTGGAGAGAGGGACTGGAGCAGGTGTGAGGGAATGGGGTCGGTAGTGCATGTGGTGGGACGAGAGGAAGATAGGAGCCTGGAGACTTCTTCTTCTGTGACTGGGTCAAATGTGGAGAGTGAACCGGAGGGGATGTGAGGAAGAATGGGGGTGGCAGTGCTTGGAGGCTGAGAGCTGATTTCCTGGCGGATGTTGTCTATTTTATCCATGAAGTAGGAAGCCAGGTCATCAGCAGAGAGGTCGGTGATGGGGGCCTGCACTTTAGGACTGAGGAGAGAGTGAAAGGTGTCAAAGAGTTTTTTTGGATTGTTGGATAGTGAGGAGACCAGGGTGGTGAAGTAGGTCTGTTTGGCAAGGTGAAGGGCAGAGTTGTAGGTTTTGAGCATGAATTTATAGTGGATAAAGTCTCCTGGTGAGCGAGTTTTCCTCCATAGGCGTTCAGCACTCCTGGAGCATCGCTGGAGGAATCGGGTTTGTGATGTGAGCCAGGGCTGTTTTGTTCTCTGTTTGGAGGTTCTGCGGGTGAGGGGCGCTACTTGGTCCAGGGAGCTTCTGAGAGAGTCATTGTAGTGATTTACTGCCTGATCTGGAGAAGAGATTGAAGAGATTGGGGACAGAGATGAGATGAGGGAGTCTGTGAGTGCTTGAGGGTTAATGGCCTGTAGATTTCTGGATGTGTGATAGGTAGGCTTGGGCTGTGTTGGCCGAGGGTTAGTGAGTGAGAAGGAAAGAATGTTGTGGTCAGAGAGTAGAGTTGAGTTATCCAATGGGGAGGATGAGCAGAGCCGGGTAAAGACAAGGTCAAGGGTGTTACCGTTTTCGTGTGTCTTAGAGGTTGAGAGCTGTGATAGGCCAAGAGAGGTAGTTAGAGATAGGAGCTGGGATGCAGATGGGGAGATGGGGCTGTTTATGGGAATGTTAAAGTCTCCCAGAATAAGGGTTGGTAAATCTGAGGACATGAAATGCGGGAGCCAAGCGGAGAAATGGTCGAGGAACTGGGTGGGTGACCCTGGGGGGCGGTATACCACTGCTACTTTGAGGGGGAGGGGATGGAATAGCCTAATGGTATGGACCTCAAAAGAAGGGAATGAGAGTGATGGGGCTGGAGGAATGACCTGGAAAGTACATTGTGGGGACAGGAGGAGGCCGACTCCACCGCCACGTCTGTTCCCAGGTCTAGGGGAGTGAGAGAAGTGTAAGCCGCCGTAAGAAATAGCAGCAGGGGAAGCAGTGTCTGAATCCTGGATCCAGGTTTCTGTGAGGGCCAGCAGGTTAAGAGAGTTGGAAAGGAAGTAATTGTGAATGAAGGGAAGTTTGTTGCATACAGACCGTGGATTCCAGAGAGCGCAATTAAAAGAGGGAGGTGAAGGTGTGCAGGTAATATTAATAAGGTTAGTGAGGTTTCTGTGTGAGGTGGGAGAGGGGTTGAAGTTAGCATCATAATGGGAGACCCAGACAATGGGGATGTCCTAAAGCAATACCCCAGGGCGGGAATAGTTCCTCAACAAGACGGATAACACATGGTTCCCTTTTAAAGGTGGGCAACCGCCGCCTGGAGAACCCGCCTGCCCAAACTCGCATCCGCAGAGGCATGGGCATGCACCATATAGTGCTTAGAGAAAGTGTGCAGGCTGGACCAAGTGGCCGCTTGACACACCTGTAGAGCAGAAGCTCGATGTCGCAAGGCCCAAGAGGCACCTACAGCTCTAGTAGAGTGTGCCTTCAAACCCACCGGGAGAGGCAAACCAGAAGACCGGTAAGCCTCCTGAATGGGAGCCTTGATCCATCTGGCCAAGGTCGACTTTGAAGCCGCGGACCCCTTACAGCGACCCATCGTGAGGACAAATAAGGAATCCGAACTCCTAAAGGAGGCGGTCCTGGACACATAAATGCGTACAGCTCTCACGAGATCCAGAGTATGGAGGTCGCGCTCAACCTGATGAACGGGAGCGGGGCAAAATGATGGGAGAACAATCTCCTGGTTCAAGTGGAATGTTGAAACCACCTTCGGCAAAAATTCAGGCCGTGGGCGCAACACCACCTTGTCCTGGTGAACCACCAGAAAGGGTGACTTGCACGAGAGTGCAGCCAATTCTGAGACCCTTCTCAGAGACGTAATCGCCACCAGAAAGACCACCTTCTGGGACAGACGAGAGAGAGAGACGTCTCTCAGTGGCTCAAACGGCGGTTTCTGCAGTGTCGTCAGGACCATGTTTAGGTCCCAAGGGTCCAGAGGTCGTCTATAGGGCGGGACCACCCGAGACACCCCCTGCAGAAATTGACGTACCTTCGGGAGGAGCGCCAAGCGCCTGTCAAACAACACTGAAAGTGCTGATACTTGACCTTTCAGAGAGCCAAGGGATAATCCCAACTCCAACCCCGACTGTAGGAAGGCCAGCAATGTCGGGATAGACAAAGGCCACGGTGAGCGGCCACCAGAGGCACACCAGGTAAAAAAGATTTTCCACGTTCTGTGGTATATCTTCCTGGAAACAGGTTTCCTTGCCCGATTCATAGTGGCAACCACTGTAGGAGAGAAACCTCTGGATGTCAGCAGCCAGGCCTCAAGAGCCATGCAGTCAATCTGAGGGCCCTGGAATTGAGGTGGAAGAATGGCCCTTGCGCGAGTAGATCTGCGCGTTCTGGAAGAGCCCACCTGTGTCCGCCTGACAGTTGCCACAGGTCCGGGTACCAAGACCTCCTGGGCCAATCTGGGGCCACTAGAATGGCCACTCTGCATTCTGTCCTGATCTTCCACAGGACCCTGGGAATCAGAGCCAGAGGCGGAAACACATATGGCAGCTGGAATCTGGACCAGCTCAGAATCAGGGCGTCCGCCCCCAGAGACTGGGGATCCCAAGATCTTGCCATGTATTGGGGCACCTGATGATTCAGCCGTGAGGCCATCAGATCCACGTCCGGAGTGCCCCACCTGCCGCAGATGTCCCGGAAGACGTCTGGATGTAGAGACCACTCTCCGGCGTCCATCCCCTGTCGGCTCAGATAGTCGGCCTCCCAGTTCTCGACCCCTGGGATGTGAACTGCGGAGATCAGGCAGCCGTTTTCCTCCACCCAGAGTAGAATGCGGTGGACTTCGGCGAGGGCCTGAGCACTTCTGGTCCCTCCCTGATGATTTATGTAGGCGACGGCCGTCGCATTGTCGGACTGTACCCGAATGGGCTGTCCTGACAGGAATTTCTGAAACGCCAGTAGCGCCAGATAGACCGCCTTGATCTCCAGAACGTTGATCTGCAACGCCGACTCCGACTGAGTCCAGAGGCCTTGAGCCCTGTGGTGCAAGAACACCGCCCCCCAGCCCTTCAGACTGGCGTCGGTGGTCACCACTAACCATGACGGTTTTAGGAAGGACCGGCCCCGTGACAGGTGAAGTGGCTGGAGCCACCACTGTAGAGAGTCCCTGGTTGGTTGTGACAGTGTCACCAGCCGATTCAGAGAGATCGTCCTCTTGTCCCATCTGCGAAGAATCTCCAGCTGGAGAGGACGGAGGCGAAACTGTGCGAACGGCACCGCCTCTATCGCCGCTACCATGCGACCCACCAGTCTCATCAATACCCGTAGGGATGACTGTGGAGACAGGAGGACATTCTGCACTCCTGATTGGATCGCAAGCTGCTTGGCTTGAGGTAGGGACACCAGGGCCGAGTCCGTGTGGAAGTCCATGCCCAGATATGTCAATGACTGGGTCGGAACCAGGGTCGACTTCTGAATGTTGATAAGCCACCCGAACCGTTCCAGGGACTTCATGGTCACCTCCAGGCTTACCCGACAAAGGTCTTCCGATGGCGCCCTGACCAACAGGTCGTCCAAATAGGGTATGACGGCGTGTCCCTGCGCATGCAGGAGAGCCATCATGGAGGCCATCACCTTTGTGAACACCCGTGGTGCTGAGGCTAGCCCGAATGGCAGTGCCACAAATTGGAAGTGCTCTTCCCCCACTGCGAATCTCAACCAGCGCTGATGAGCTGGTGCAATGGGGACGTGAAGGTAAGCGTCCCTGATATCGATGGACGCTAGGAAGTCTCCCTGTGACACAGCCGCGATCACTGAGCGCAGGGATTCCATGCGGAACTTCCGAACCAACACGTGACGGTTGAACAACTTGAGGTCCAAAACCGGGCGAAAAGAGCCGTCCTTCTTTGGGACAATAAAGAGGTTGGAGTAAAAACCCCTGAACCTCTCTTCCGTGGGCACAGGGACCACCACTCCGTCTCTGCGGAGTCCCTCCAACACCAGGTAAAAAGCCTGAGCCTTTTCTGGAGATGGAACCGACCGATGGAATCGGTGTTATTGGTTGTGACGTCAGCTCTATCCTGTAACCTCTTGAGACTACGTCTCGAACCCACTGATCTTGAATGTGAAGAAGCCACTTGTCCTGAAAGCGGGACAGGCGGCCCCCCACCTGTGGGGAGGCAGGATGAAATAGCGAGTCATGTCGAAGCGGGCTTGGGGGTGGCAGCCGCTGCCCCCGCCGGCTTCTTCTGACGACTCTTGGAACGCCACTGAGTAGCAGGCTTGCCCCCTCGGTCTGAGCGAGTGGACGCCGTTGATGACTGTGAACCGGAGCGAAAGGACCACTGCTTAGGGTTCCTTTTCACGGTGTACCGTGGCTTAGGCTTATTCTGCGGTATCTTAGACTCAGCAGAATCCTTTATCAATTTGTCCAGTTCGGTGCCAAAAAGCCTGTCACCAGCGAACGGAAGATTTTGTAAAATCTTCTTAGATGTGGCATCTGAGTCCCAGAGACGCAGCCACAATAGCCTGCGGATCGCAATTGCATTGGCCGAGGCCACAGCAGAGCGAGTGGCAGTTTCCAAAGATGCCGTCCTGGCATAGTCCGCATAGGCCCTTGCTCTCTCAGTGAGAGCCAGGACCTCTGGACTGGACCTAGCTAGATCAGTGATACCATCCAAACAGATAGTGATCGCTTGTAGGGTCCAGACTGCGGCAAAATTAGGGGCAAACGAAGACCCCACAGCCTCATAGGAAGACTTGGCGAGTTGCTCGACCTGTCTATCAGTAGCATCCTTCAACGAGGAGCTATCAGAGGCAGAAAACAAGGAGCGCGCAGCAATCCTAGTCATGGAAGCATCCACCTTGGGAGACTGCGACCATTCCTGGAGCGCCTCCTGGGGAAAGGGAAAGCGATTGTCCTTAGTTTTACGGACATAACGCCGCCCAGGATGCAACCTGGGAGCTTTAATCACCCTTCCGAAATTAGTGTGGTCCATGAAGGAGCCACTTGGTCTAGCCTCTGGCCGCAGCCATTGATAGATCTCCTTGGGGTGTACAGTCACCTCCTCAGGAGGAGTGACAAGACGCAATGTCTCATTGATGGAGGACACCAGATCCTCCACCCCATCTGGAGGTTCAGACATAGACCCAAGAGTAGAACCCCCATCATCTTCCTCACCATCAGAGGAACGCTCCTCCTCAGAGAGAGTCTGGAGCTCAGGAGAAGCCTCACGGGCTCGCTTAGGGGGTCTTACAGCAGAAGTAAGAGACACCCGGGGGTAACTAGGAGGAGTAGCTGGGTTCTCCAGTCTCCTATGCAGTGCCTCCAGGGTTTGCGACATGGAGGACATCTGGGACAGCAGAGATTCATTGATCTTATTCTGCGTTTCCCATGGCCCTGGGATCACCTGAACCTCAGGGTATAATCCCGGATTTGCAGACTCAATAGTAGCAGATCGGGCCTCTGGGCGTCCGCAGTTATTGCAGGACCCCTCCACCAGTGTCCGTTGCATGTAGTACAGACAATGGTGGTCACCGCCGCCTTAGCAGCATGCTTCCCAGCTGAGAACATCTCCACAGTGAGGGGAATATGAGCCAAAGTTCACAAACAAACCGGGAATCCCGGTGGCTTACCGACCGCAGTAAAGCGGTAGGAGGAAGCGGTGTGTGTGTGTGACCTCCGCGAGTTCCGGTCTCCCTTGCAAGTGCAGACACGCGCTGCAGTTCAGATCCCAGCCGGGAAGTGAGGGAGAAGATGGCCGCCGACAGTGAAGATGTGGGCGGAGCCAGGAACACGCGGGAAGAACACACAACACGCCCAGCGGTGATGTCACCATAAGGGCTGCCTCCTCCTCCTCCAGACTGCCTCAGCAATGGAGGTGCCGGAGCCCGCAGCGCGGGAAAAGAATGTGAATATCACCACACACACTCTCAGACTGCATGTCATAAAAACACCGCAGTCTACAGCCTCAGCCCCTGTGAAACACAGGGCGGTCAGCCAGGGAGACCCCAGCACAGGGTCACCGCCAGAACCGCGGACCCGAGGGTAACCGCGCGGTCTGAGTGTCATGACACCACAGTGACAGACACTACCCCCAGGCACACAGGAGACACACCAGGTGCCTCAGTGCCGGTCGGTCTGTAAGCACCTTTAGGGAGGCCTCGGACGGGGGTACAGCACCAGTCCGGAGTGTAAGCACCATTTAGGGAGGCCTCGGACTGGGCTGGCTCCGTCCGGTCTGTAAGCACCATTTAGGGAGGCCTCGGACGGAGCGGAGCTGTGCAAGGCTCCAGGCTCCCCCTATCCAGAGCCTCCATGGAGGGATGGAAAGGAAAGGAGCACGACAGCGTACCGGGAGAACACTGAAGTGTCCAGGCTAAAAACCCTCCGGTACCTCCACCAGCGTGTTCCACAAGGGTGAGCGGGGAGGCTGTCGAGGGTCCCGAATGGGACCATTTTACCTTGTCTTCATACGCCATCACGTAAGTTGTGAGAATGCAGTGAAGTGCAAGCAAAGCGTGATCCTCCGAGCACACTAAGTTTAAAACTGAGGATGTCTCCTACGGTGGGGGTTTATAAGCGGAGGAGGCGGTGCTACAAACTTGTAGTACCTAGTGTGACCTCCGGAGGGCAGCGCCCTAAACCCCATTGTCTGGGTCTCCCATTATGATGATCAGAAAAGGAGATTTTTGTGTACTCACCGTAAAATCCTTTTCTCTTAGCCTCTAATTGGGGGACACAGACCGTGGGTGTTATGCTGCTGTCCACTAGGAGGCGACACTAGGCAGAATCTGAAAAAGATTAACAGTGACTCCTCCTCTGCAGCATTACACCCCTGGAAGAGGAAGTGAAACTCCAGTTTTGTGCTAAAGCAGTAGGAGAGTTAACAGATAATAACAGTGACACAGGAAGTCTACGCAGGCGACCTGTGTAAACAAATATAGTTAACAAGGTAATAACAGTGTAACATGGCCTGAAACCAAACAGGCACGTGTGTAAACAGTTAAGGGTTAGCAGAGTAACACTAGTACCACAAGGCCTGTAACTAAGCAGGTGCATGTGGAAAACAGTGAAGAGATAACGAAGTAATAATCGTATAACAAAGCCTGTAACTAAACAGGCTCACAGAACTACAAGGCCTGGAACTAAACAGGCACAAGTTTAAACAGTTAACAGAGTGATAATAGGCAAACATGAGTAAACATGTTAACCATGTAACAGCTGAGAAGCTATGTGAGAACTGTAGAAAAATGGCCCACAAGGGCAATAGGGTGGGTGCTGTGTCCCCCAATTAGAGGCTAAGAGAAAAGGATTTTACGGTGAGTACACAAAAATCTCCTTTTCTCCTTCGCCTCATTGGGGGACACAGACCGTGGGACGTCCCAAAGCAGTCCCTGGGTGGGAAAAACGATGGAACTAGTAATGCCGAACATGGTCAGCGAAAAACTATGTACCTACAGGAGGGCTGCTGCCTCCTGGAGGACACATCTACCCAGACCTGCGTCTGCCAAGGCCCGAGTGTGAGCACTGCAGTGACTTGTAGATGTGTGTAGGCTGAGCCACCTGGTTGCCTATGACACCAATGTGCTGACGCCTGGGGCCGGACGGCCTAGGAGGCCCCCACGGCCGTAGTAGAATGTGCCCTGACACCAGCAGGAAGGGGCGGCTTTTTGAGGGTATAAGCGTCTTGGATGGTTGGTGTAATCCATCTAGCTATAGTAGCCTTAGAGGCTGACATGTCTTGATATCGGACCTCTGGAAGAAGGAAGAGAGAATCCAACTTCCTAAAAAGGTGCTGTCCTGGATACATAGATGCGTAGGGCCCTGACGAGGACCTACAGGGCCCTGACGAGGTCCTACATATGTAAAGCCTTCACGACCCAATGGCCTGGAACCAGGCACAGAGCTGGCAGAGAGAGGTCTTCATTTAGGCGGAAGAAGTACCCCGCCAGTGGAAGAAAGGATGGGACTGGCGAAGGGCAACATTGTCTTGGTGTAAGACCAGACAAGGAGGTTTACCTGAGAGTGCTATAAGTTCCGATACTCTGCAGGAAAAATAATTGCCACCAAAAACCACCACTGTTAGTATGAGAATGCTCAGGGGAGTGACCCATAGAGGCTTAAAGGATGGTTCTTGTACAGCCGTGAGGAGAAGGTTTAGGTCCCACGGGTGTAGTGGCCTGTTGAATGGGGAAATCAAATGGCAGACCCCTTGAAGGAAGGATTTCCTTGAGGTCTGGGAGTAAAACGTTTGTGGAAGAAGGTGGAAGGGGCTGAAAACTGCCCCTTGAAAGAACCCAAGGACAGGCCTGAGTCTAGGCCCGAATTGAGGAAACTGAGATTCTTGGTAGGGATAGGGCCAAAGTGAATGGCTTCTAAAGGTGCACCAAGCAACCAAAAACAAATGTTCATGTGCGATGGTAAATGTTTGAGGAGGCTGGTTTCCTCGCTCTCATAATGTTCGCCACAATATCCTAAGAAAAACCAGCTTGGGTTAAGACCCAGGTCTCAACAGACATGCCGTCAATGCAGAGTTGAGGAATTCTGACGGTATAACCTGTCTTGAGAGAGTGAGTCTGGACTGTCTGGTTGGACAGTCCGGCAAGCGCCATGGTACGGCTGCTATGAGTGAGAGACGGAAACGGATCCATCCCTGGACTGGTGTGTGTGGTCCCAATGACTGTGGGTCATAAGACCTGGTCATGAAGGCTGGAATCACGAGTACCTCATCCAGGGTTCCCTAGCATCGGTAGATTCATGGGACAACGTGAGGGTGTGGGAAACACTCCCTTGAGGTAGTCCCCTTGCGGGCGAAGAAAACCACTTCCCAGTCATCTACAGCCAGCATGTGACCGGCTTATAGTGCCGAGTTTGTGGATTCCGCCCAGTGAAGTACATGATGAACTTCATCCGTTGCCTGGAGACTTCTGGGTTCCGCCCTAGTGACTGACATATGTCACAACCGTGGCATTGGCTAAAGGACTTCAGTGCTAGGACTATTTCCGGAATCTTCCGTATATTCATGGGCATTATTTGACTCCGGGCGGGATCATTTGCCTTGTCTTCTGTGATGGGGGACGCTGCACCCCATCGCGTCAGGCTCGTGATAGTGGTTAAACTGTTCAGCGTGGTGGAACGAAAAACCTTCCCTGCGTGATAGAAAGAGTGGCCAAAACCACCAGGGGGAGGGGGGAGACCGCCTACTTTCAGAGGACAGGTGAAAAAAACTCCTGTCGAGTGATTGAGGTTCTTATTCCTTGAATTGAGAGTGTGAAGGCGGTCTGAGATGCAGCTGTGAAATATTAAACTGTTGGCACCGGAGTATAATTGTGGAGGTTGTTATAGTGTCTACAGCATTGAGACACTATGTTCGCAGTCCGCGAGGATCAGAGTTTTGGATAGGCAGAACGTCCAAGGACGGAAGGATGATGACACCCCTGGAGTGAGGGGTAGTCATGACGTCTGCCCTGACCTTTGTGAGCACTGAAGGAGCTGTAGTTGAATCGAAACGGGAGTGCCACTAATTAATAGTGTTCCTGTTTGAATACAAATCTGATGGAACTTTCTGTCAGTATCTGCATAAGAATATACGGATAGGTGTCCTGTATATCTATGGGCGGAAGGAATATTAATCGTTCTTTGGAAGCAACTTGGAGTGGAGATACCATGTGGGATAAGGTATCCGGACATGTTAGTTTAGTTGTTTTAGGTCCTGTACGGATCGTACTGTACCTTCCTGATTGGACCACAGATAGGTTGGAAAACGCTCTTTGCGTGATACGGTTACAGCGACTCCTGAAATGAGGAGAGGCTTTACAGGGTGGAAAAGTACTTGAGTCTTTAGGCAGTGGAGACGATTTGGTCTCGGATTGGTGAGACTGACTCTGTCAGGATGAGCTACCCTTCTGGGTATCCTGGGACAGGTACCTGCGTGGCGACCGAGTACTCGTCAGTGTCGGTCTAAGTCTTGACCGACCTTAATAAATACTGAAAGGAACGGTCATCCTGGTTTGCACTGAGGGAGGGAAGTGCCCTTGCGTCTCGTAGCATCTGAAGTTAACTTGTGCAACTGTTCTTTGAACAGGTGTCCTCTGAGGAATGGAAAAAACGGTGAGGGGCTTCTTGGAGACCACGTCCATTCTTCCCTTCCCGTACCCAGAGGGCACGTCTAAGGGAATGGCATTGTGAGCTGCTATTGCTGAGCAATTGGCAACATGCAGGGCTGCGCGCATTAGGTAGTCAGCTGAGGTGGCGACTCGAGTTGTTTGGGTCGTCAGAGTAGGGCGGCGGACGAGGCATTCAATATTGGTTGACCTGCTAATGCTGTGATGGCTGTTGCTGCCCTGACTGAAGCGAATCTTGTCCGTGTCAGTCTAGATGTGAACTGGCCGAATGAATTCCGGTTGGAATGCAGTTTGCTGACGGCGCTTGAAGGACCGCCTGGCTGTGCGCTGAGGGAGGAAAATGCTTTTGTCTCCCATGGCATCTGAATGCAATGCGACCAGTTGTCTTCTGGACAGACGTCCCTGGATATGGGAGGCCTGTGAGGGACTGAGGCTACAGGATATCTTAGAACTTCCAATAGAGCGTCAGCCTGGCGGCTCTAGGACTAAGGACGTATCGAGATCTGAGTCGTGGTCAAAATGGCCTTCTGAGGGCAGGACTGGTCTGCTGCCTGTAGCGCCTTTACTGAGGCAGTATTGTCCACATTATGTCCTATGTCCTGTGTGGAGCCACAGTCGGGAGAAAGTATGCCGAGCCTCGGATAATAATTATAATAATATTTATCCATTTATATAGCGCTATTAATTCCATAGCACTTTACATACATCAAGATATACATACATATGTATCTATATATTCACACGCAGGTGTAGAGGATTTGAACTTGGCAACCCGCAGGTGCAAGGTCCAGATCACTATCCTCCAGGCTACAATGCTTTGTGCTGCAGGGGAAAAAACATGCAGAGCCGCAGCAGGGAGGGAGCCCTGCTTGGCTTCATTGCAGAGAGTGTGCAGTGCGAGATCCTGCGCCGCCAGTACTGCTGGACAGCATGGCTGGAGGATTCGGGGAGGACTCCTCAACCCAGTATTCCCAGGGAAATCTGGTGAAGGGGGGCGGCATATGACATGGTGTCTCGACCTCATCCGAGCCACCCTACAGTGGGAGTCGGGGATGAAGCATGTCAGTTCCCATGACATCGATGAGGGCACTGCGGACACCGCAGACCGGTACCCCACGGGCAGGCTACTGTACAGCCCCATTCCCCTGTGTGCCTGCATGCTGCAGCCGGGAACAGGTCCTGTGGGGCTCCCAGTGCATATGGGCCATAATAGTGGGGCTCCAAGCATCGTGAGGGGCTGTACAGAGTACCCTGCACTTATATGTGAAGTGCAGGGATCAGTGCATTCATTACTAGATGCAGGGATTACTTGATGCCCCAACATAGCTTTATTACATGGCTTTGCCATGATACAACAGATGTCCCCAGCATGTCTGCAGGAGAGGTCTGTAGAAGAAACCAGGAGGGGGCGGAGCGTGCAGGGAAATGAAACTCTGCTCCACAGTGGCCTGCACGCTCCGTTCCGCCCCCTCCATGATGCTGTTCGCGTCATCCGGGGGCGGGCCGGGGGCGGGGAAAGAGGCGGCGGCCTCGGTCTCTAGGCCGAAGCCGCGGCCTCTAGTAATGGACCCATGCCGCAGATGGTGCTCGGCCGGCGCGGAGACTCGCAGAGGGACCGGAACTGACCCGGATCCCCGCGGTCGCCAGGTATAGTGCGGCGCTGTCCCTCACAGGAGAACCCAGGAACTGGGTCTCCTGGAGCTCGGCCTGACATACAGCTGCCGGCATTCAGAGGTAGCTGCTGGACCCCCGGGCATTATGGCGCCATTGTGGTGGCGGCTCCCGCCGGAGAACCCTAGGTCAGGGTCTCCTGGGATCTGGTATATATGCAGGTGTCGGCTTCCAGTGGCCTGGTGCTGGCCTGCAGGGACACAGGGAGTCTGTGCTCCGTGTAATAGGTGCCTTACTGCCGGACATGATGTCCTCCGGCCCCACCAGGAGCACACAGCAGGGCTGGTGCTCCTGGAATGTGCAGCCCTGGATGTGCAGCCCATCAGAAGCACTCAGCATGGCTGAGGCTTCTGGATTACACTGCAGCCGACCTGCAGCCTGTGACCTGTGGTGCCTCAACCTAATGGTCCCACAGGGGTGATTAGGGAGGGATGCTGGCTGCCCTGCTGCTGGTCCCTTGGCACCCTCAGGAGTACACAGCGAGGCTGTGAGTCCTGGGTGTACTGCGGCGAAAACGCTGCCGCTGAAGTCCATGGAGTGGCTCAGCAGTGCTGAGGACTCCGGGGGTGCTCTGAGTGCTGCACCTGCTGGCTCTACCTGTGGTGTCTCAACCTAAATGAACCCCAAAGGGGTATTTAGGGAGGGATGCTGCTCCACCATCAGAGGCCTCGTCCGTCACCTCGACTTCAACCCACTGACCCCAACAGTGGGGAAATGGGGAAGGAGGACCGTTGTCTCAACTTCAACCCAGCGCCCCCAACATTGGGGGGCCGAGGAAGGAGCGGCATGTTAGGGGGAAAAAGTCTACCTCAACCAGGCGCCCCAACAGTGGGTGGCCGAGGAGGGACCATGCCGGGAGTCTCATCAGAGACCCACTTTTCTTCTTCTTGAAGTATAAAATTCAAAAAGTGAAAAATTTTAGGAGCAATAAAATTTGTGTGTGCCTCCTACAAGACACTAAGCAAAAACTGGAGTTTCACTTCCTCTTCCAGGGGTGTAATGCTGCAGAGGAGGAGTCACTGTTAATCTTTTTCAGATTCTGCCTAGTGTCGCCTCCTAGTGGACAGCAGCATAACACCCACGGTCTGTGTCCCCCAATGAGGCGAAGGAGAAAAGGATACCCCACAAAAATTGTGAAGGGGGCATGGAAGGAGGTCAAAGATATTGCGAGACCTAAGCTACTAAATTCAGTTCAAAACAAGGAGCAGGAGGGGGTGGAGATCCGTTTGATCACCACATACACTAATGGAGCAAACATGGTCAGGCAGATTCTGGCCAAACAATGGGCAGTATTAAAAATGGATAATGACGTCAGCCAATTTTTGCCAGACACACCTAGGATCACTTACAGGAGGGCTAGGTCCCTCAAGGATAGGCTGGTCCACAGCCATTTTTCCACAGTAAAACAACACATGGTTGAGGAACAACTTAAAAGGTTGCTATAAATGTGGCAATTGCTCCTCGTGCCAATCTTTTGAACCCACAAGGTCATTTACCAGCAATGTAACCAGCAAACATTTTACAATAAGATCATTTATCAATTGTAAAACTAAAGGAGTCGTATATAAGGCTATGTGTTCATGCGGGTTAGAAAACGTGAGCAAGACTAAGAGGGAGTTTAGGAGGAGAATCGGGGAGCATAAGAGATATCTGCAACAAAAACGATACTCCTATAGTGAGACATGCAAATACAACACATGGCAGGGTGTATGTCATTCATTAGAATCGACCATGTAGCCCCACCGGCCCGAGAAGGAGATTGGGATAGGAGGATCCTTCAGAAAGATGCCTTCTGGATTTTCACCCTGGACACTGTGTCACTGAAGGGACTTAATGAAGTGCTATCTTTTTCCCCTTTCTAGGTGCTCATTAGCTTAGGGTCAGGCAGAAGGGAGAGCCGTTGTTGAGTGGGGGCACCACTTGCATATGTTCTAGGGTGCCAAGCTCCGCTAACAGGAAGAGCTAGCTACAGTAAGTAGCATGCTAGGGAGATCACTTTAGTAAAACTCCCTTTATTTCTTTACTCTTCTTAACAAGGGTACAGTCTGATAAGTGGGGAAAACACTTGTTATTTACCACATATTTATGTACAACAGTTCTTTATCCTCCTGAAGGTCGATAACCGCTCCACTTTCTGTTAGTTTGTTAGCGTTCACGTGGTTCATCCTCCCCCCCCCCCCCCCCTTCTCTGGATGAGAAATCAATTTAATACCTCCATGCCTACTAACAGTAACCTTGTAACTGCTTTAAAATCGATATTA
>JARQOC010000002.1:695027711-695157853 GCA_033576535.1 Allobates femoralis | reverse complement strand
ATGGCTCAGTGGTTAGCACTATAGAGTGGCTCAGTAGTCAGCACTGTATGGTGGCTCAGTAGTCTGCACTCTACAGTAGCTCAGTGGTTAGCATTGTATTCTGCCTCAGTGGTTAGCACTGTATATGGTGGCTCAGTGGTTAGCAATGTACAGTGGCTCAGTGGTTAGCACTGTATGGTGGCTCAGTGGTTAGCACTGTATATGGTGGCTTAGTAGTTAGCACTGTACAGTGGCTCAGTGGTTAGCAATCTAAAGTGGTTTAGTGCTTAGAACTGTGCGGTGGTTCAGTGGTTAGAACTGTGTGGTGGCTCAGTGGTTAGCACTGTATGGTGGCTCAGTGGTTAACACTGTGAGGTGGCTCAGTGGTTAGCACTGTATATGGTGGCTTAGTGGTTAGCAAAGTACAGTGGCTCAGTAGTCAGCACAGTATGGTGGCTCAGTGGTGAGTATTGTATGGTGGCTCAGTGATGGGAGGCAGGCACACGGGAGCCAGAAGGCACAGAGGAGGCAGGGGCACAGGGGAGGGAGAAGGCACAGGGTACGCAAAAGCCACAAGGGAGGCAGAGTTATAGGGAGAGACAGCGCACACAGGGAGAGACAGCGCACACAGGGACTGAGATCACACAGAGAGGCACAAGTAAGACAGAGCGCACAGGGGAAGAGAAAGCACAGAGAGGAGAGAGCGCACAAGGGGACACAGGCACAAAGACTGCCCTCCCGATGCAATAGTATCGGGTCTATTTCTAGTATATATTATATATATATATTGTAAGGTAGCGGGTAGGATCGGCACGACGGAAGGCAGTGACTCAGGCAACTGTTCACACAACACACAGTTTAATGGTACAGTTCAGGTATATTACAGACCTCCAGGTTCTGGGGCACAGCTGGTACAACTCTGTTCATCCAACACACACAGTACCTCTGTACCTAGGACAGGCTCTGTCCTGGCCGGCTCCACTGGTGAGGGCCAGGTCCTCACTGCTAGGCTGTGTTATCAGCACACAACCACTCTCTCTCTGCACCGTCCGCTCACTAGTCTCATGAACTTCCTCTCTGAGAGGGCTCCCAGGCTGTGTTAGCCTCACACAGCAGTTCCTCTCCACTCCTCAGCCCAGGGCAGCTCATATCATCTCCTATCCCATCACAGGTGGGCTGAGTGCTTTCCATCAGCACTTAGCTCAGATCTCACTTCTGTTAACCCTGAGTGCTGCCACAGAGCAAAAGATACAATCCCCCATGTGCTGTGCACCGGTCAGGGGACACATCGGGGTCGCATCACCACATACCTCCCCCCTCTGTTCAAGCCCGTGGGGTGGAACACCAGCCCACGATCAGGGGCCTCGAGACAAGGGCTCCCCGTCCTCGGAGCCCACCGGTCGAGGGGACTGTCGACCAGGGCCGTCCGCGTCTGACACGCGGTCCCGTACCGGCACCAACTGTTTCCTTGTGTACCAAGACCAATCGGACCCAGTCACTCTATGTCTCAAAGGCATATCTGTATCTGTGGGAGGTCTCCCCCTCCCCCAACGGCCAGTGTGGCAGCGCGGTCCACCTATCCTTTTGGCTATGTGGAGTCCTGACGCTATGTCGTCTGCTACACGATTGGGCAGGTCATCTGAGTCCCGTAGCCCTAATTCCACAGTGGAGTCACTGTCTGTACCGTGAGTACATCTACGGGTCTTGGGACATTGTGGTTGGCGCTTCTGCACCTGTATGCGGGGTTGTATGCTCTGAAACCTCCTGCTTTTACCTCTAGGGAACACCTATCGGGATTACACTCTTTCCCTATAGTGGTGACCCCTATGGCAGGTGTCCCAGAGTCGGGATCTTTGGGCTCAGGGCCTGGACCATTCACTACCTGAGGATTAGTTTGCCTCTCCCACAGAGTCCAGAACAGAGGAAAATCCCTCCCCAAAATCATATCGAAAGGCAGTGTCTTCACCACCCCCACTTCATGTCGAACCCGTCCGGACAGGGTAGTGATAGTGACCCTTCTTGTTGGATACCTACGGTGGTCCCCATGGACCCCAAGCACTCGCACCATACGGCCGGTGGGTTGGGATCTAGAGGCCAAGGAGGCAAACACAAGGGTCACACCACTCCCTGAGTCCAACAGGGCCGTAGCGTCATATCCATTGAGCCGAACCTGGCACAAAACACTCCTTTTACGCCCAGTCCCATAGCGTCCTGCCCTGGCAGATTGGGCGAACATGGACATCCGGCGGGTATACCCACAGTCCATGGACTCCGTGTTGAGGGGACACTGCGCCATTGCGTGTCCTGACTCCTGGCATCGCCAACACCTTATGGCGGGGAAAAAATTATTTACGGTGCCCCGCTTAGGAGACCCGGGTTTCCGTCTCACTTCTGGGCGGTGCACATTCTCTGCCTGTGGTGGGGTTGAACCCAGCAGAGGCCCGGGTTGGGGGTCCCTAATTGCCGGTTTGGTGGATGCGGTCCGCCGTGCTGCACGCAGTGTCCCAGAGTCCCGAATCAAGTCTTGTGTAGCCACATGCCGCTCCACCACACTCACTACCTGATCTAGGGTACCCGGGTCACCTTGTCCCACCCACTGTTGGATGGAGACAGGCAGAGTGCGCACAAACCGGTCAACAACCACCCTCTCTATCATTTGTGCGGGGCTCAGGCTTTCAGGCTGCAGCCACTTCTTTACCAGGTGCAACAAGTCATAGGCCTGAGACCGGACGGGTTTACCCTCCTCAAAGGACCACTGGCTTACCCGTTGAGCCCTTACATACGTATTAACCCCCATTCTGGCAAGGATCTCACCTTTCAGAGTCCCATAGTCCATGGCGTCCTCTGTGCAGAGGTCTAGGTAGGCTTTTTGGGACTCTCCGGTTAAGTAAGGCGCCAACATTTCAGCCCACTGCTCTGGCGGCAGTTTCTCCCGCTCTGCAACCCTCTCAAATACTGCCAGGAAAGCTTCCACATCATCCCCCGGGGTCATCTTTTGCATTGCACGCCTTACCGCCTTCCGGACGCTGCTGTCATCTCCTTGACCTGGGGATGGAGCCGCTGGCTTTGCACAGATTGCCTCCGTCAGAAGATCCAACTGTCGCTGCTGATGCTCCTGTTGGCGCTGCTGATGCTCCTGTTGCTGCTGCATTTGCCTGATCAAGAGCTGATTAGCCTCCTGTTGTGCGACCTGCTGTTGCTGGTGCATTTGCTGCTGTTGTTGCTGTGCTTGCACCAGGTGCTTAAGCAGGTCCTCCATGCTGGCTGCTGGTTTGTACTGTAGCGTAGCAGGTTTCACCACTGACATGTGTGAACTGAGTTTGCCTTTTTTTTTTTTTTTCTTTCACACAAGTCATTGCCGTCAGCAACCAGGTTGCTGTGCCCGCATTCTCCACCACATGTAAGGTAGCGGGTAGGATCGGCACGACGGAAGGCAGTGACTCAGGCAACTGTTCACACAACACACAGTTTAATGGTACAGTTCAGGTATATTACAGACCTCCAGGTTCTGGGGCACAGCTGGTACAACTCTGTTCATCCAACACACACAGTACCTCTGTACCTAGGACAGGCTCTGTCCTGGCCGGCTCCACTGGTGAGGGCCAGGTCCTCACTGCTAGGCTGTGTTATATATATATATATATATATGTACAGACCAAACGTTTGGACACACCTTCTCATTCAAAGTGTTTTCTTTATTTTCATGACTATGAAAATTGTAGATTCAGACTGAAGGCATCAAAACTATGAATTAACACATGTGGAATTATATACTTAACAAAAAAGTGTGAAACAACTAAAAATATGTCTTATATTCTAGGTTCTTCAAACTAGCCACCTTTTGCTTTGATTACTGCTTTGCACACTCTTGGCATTCTCTTGATGAGCTTCAAGAGGTAGTCACCGGAAATGGTCTTCACTTCACAGGTGTGCCCTGTCAGGTTTAATAAGTGGGATTTCTTGCCTTATAAATGGGGTTGGGACCATCAGTTGTGTTGTGCAGAAGTCTGGTGGATACACAGCTGATAGTCCTACTACAAAGCGAAAGGTTTGTTTTCCGTGCCATGCTTGCATTAACTGTAATTTGATGTTAAAGGGATCATCATTTTTACATCCTAAGACTGGTATGAGGTATGAAATAAGGAGTTTTCTAACTTGTACATCAGACTTTGTGATCTATCTTTTAGAGTGTCCGTGTTCCTTATGGTATGTCGGTGAAACAACCTGGGACTTTAAAACACGCATAGCACATCACCGGCATACGATTAGGAAAAAGATGAGATTTACCAGTCCCTAAACATTATGTTGAGATGGGACACACAGAGAGAGAGATCTGAAATTCAGAATAATTGATTTAATACCAGTACAGAGACGAGGTGGGGATCGTGTAAAATTATTGAATAAACGTGAACTTGAATGGATCCTCAGACTTAATACTCTGAAACCAAATGGCCTCAATGTGTGGTTTTTATTTCGGCTGGAAGGCTGATAAAGAACTTTTAATATACTACATATATTTTATGTAGTATTCTCTTGTTTTAATTTTTTTTTCTCTTTTTATTTTAAGAACACTATGCAATAGGCTATTCTGCACCAGAAAAATATCTTTCACTGTCTGAATTATGCTTCTTTGAAAATAATTATATACAATTCCCCGATTGTGGAAATGTTTAGTGACTGTCTTTCATAAAAAAGATGATAATATTTGCAATAGAAAAATGCATGATTGTCCTTTGCATGGGTGTAAAGGTACTGGTGGGTTAATAGGTGTGTTCAAAGGGAATGGTTCCCGGAACCACAGTCTACTTTATATATGTTGATTAATGACCTGAAGTTATTTTAAATAATATTCTAACTTTTTATTGGTGGGAATTGTCACTTGAACAGGATGACCAGGGCTATGTATTAGTGTCCCAGTATATGGTGTCGGAGTCATTTCTGCAACTGATAATTCAGTGCACTTAACTGTATTTAGTCCTGTGGACGGTGACTTGTATATTCCCTTTATGGAGAAAGAATCTACAATAAGGCCACAAACCTTATATAATGGATTATTGCTAATTTGTACACCTAGAAATGAGTGGGTTAATGCCACAATAATGTAAATGTGGTGGTTGTATAATGATGATCATGAGTTGGTGTAGGCTGGCCTCATTTGATGGAGTGCGCAGAATCATGGTGCATCAATATGGCAGACGCAAATCCCCCGATAGAGGAGCGCAGGCGCGAGAATTGGGTATGGTCATGTGATCAAAAATGGAGTAAATTGACTCAGAGCAGGCATAGTAGTTGGAACTACACGCCGAGAGTTCCGACGCGCATCTGCGCATGCGTGAAGGTTTAGGAAGTCATACGTCACCACAATAGGAGGAAGTAGTCATTGAGCATGTGCAGTGAATGTAATAATAATAATAATTATTCAGTTATATAGCGCTATTAATCCTCAAATTGGCCAGCGGTATATATTGCAGTCATGGGACCCAGTGGGTTACTATGTGACGATACATTTCAGCTGAATGTGTGTCCAACTGAAATAGTGGCTGTCGTCGGCCATAATATGAATACATATGTGTAGGTAAGGAGTCTGCAGCCAAAGCAAGTCAACTACTTCTGTATGATCGTTTAAGAGATATTCATTAAAACACAGATTTTTACCATAATACCCAGTTCTCTGAAGAAATATCATAGAGCAGATCCAGGAACATTAACGAAATTGGTCATGGATGGTCAATGGTCATCAGGTAATTACTGCCGCTCTCAGACATAGCAAGAAGAGTTCAAAAGGTAGAAATGAAAATCTGTATTACAATATTTAAAATGGAATATTTTCAAAAAGAATCAAATAGACTTTTTAATATCTATTTAATTTGACCTATTTCTCTCATTCTCCATTCATTTTGCAGTTATTGGTTATAGACTTTCCAATTTGAATACCTTTAATTGAAAAATAAAACATTTAGATTGAGGAGAATGAGGCATTAATGCATCGTAGACGTTGTCAATTATGGAAGAATTTACCATTCCTCTTGGGTCCGGGATCGTCACCTGCCATCATGAATGACCACGGACTATGAGTCACTGATTTGTAATTGATCCGCGTTCCAACCTCAATCTGCACGGCCTCATTTCCATTTTATTACAGTGACCACTATAGAATACATAATTGACTATTATACACTGAACCTCACATTACCGGCTCCAGTTTTAATTTCACTTATTGCATATGAAAGCATTTTAATCTCGGTACGGTAATTAAATATATGCTTGTGAGTGATAAATGTCAATGAGGGGACTACTTGCTTATAATTTATACCCGCATTCTAGGAATAATTACTCATTTTTATAATTCTTTTCATCACTACTAATGGATTATGGAAAATTCCTGTCAAATCAGCACTGGACAGTCGTGTTACTCTGGTTACACACTTCTTTGTATGATTTATGTTCATAATTCTGTTTAAATTTTCAGTCTCATAAAGGACCTGTCTGCTTCCCTGACTTGTCTGTCTACCCTCTAAATTGTAAAGCGCCATGTATCCTAATAGCGCTATATAAATACCTATTAATAATAATAATAATTTAATAAGTACCTATATTTCTTATCAAACAAAAATGTGAAATACAAGTATTTATTATTATTTTTATTTTTATGCATCCCCCGTACTCTAGAACTCTCTGCTCCAACATATTAGACTCTTGTTAACTCTGGAAACCTTCAAAAGGAACCTGGAGACCAACCTCTTCCAACAAGGCTACATACAGTAGCCCCCAGTCTACTATATCACATCACGACCAGCTCTACCCTCTCCTAGTGTTCTCTCTCCTCACCTACTGTATCCTCACCCAATCTTTGTCCACCACCGTGCTGCCTTTTCCTGCGTGGTTGCACCCTTGTAACCAGTTCTTCAGCTACAAAACCAAACCTCATTCTTCCTACATGTTTTTGGTGTGGATTTCTGGGAATTACCATAGTTATTGAAACCACTTATATTTCATATCTGATCCAGGTAATGATGACAGCCTATGACAGAGCCACTTTTAAAGTCACTGAGCTTTTCAACACAATCCATGCAATTACCAGTCTATGGAGATTTCATGGCTGTGGGCTTAGTTTTATGCGCCAGTTGCCTTACAGGGAGTCTGTCACTTCTGAACTGCATTTTAATTAAGCTATACAGTAAGATAAGGAACTCAGCATCTATAAAACTCATATTAGCCCTGCAGCTGTTAGTGGTAAGGTGCCTAAGAAAAACGTTTCTAATTAAAATGCAAATGAGGGTCTTCACTACTCCTTTGTGGTGTGCCTGAGCTCCTTGCACTGTTAGGACCTCATGTTTTTGCATGTTGGGGACTTCTCCTGCTTCTGATTGAGAGCTAGAACTGCCTGTGTTGTATGTACACTCACACTACATGAGCCTAGTCACGCTTGCTTACAATGTCAATGCAAAGAGAGAGCAGGCACATTCTTTTCTCTGGCTTCTTTTTGTGTATACCGTTTGTTAAACTAATACATCCATAAGTGAAGCAAACAGCGACTGAAAAGAGGAGCCATGGAAGAGAATACACTTACCCACTGTGTCTGCACCCACAATGAGTTTGTATGCACACACAACTGTGCTCACATAGAGTTAATGTGCTGAGGAAGTGAGAACTGTCAATCTAAAGTGGAAGAAGTCCTCAAAATGCAAAAAAAAGGGAATGTAGCGGTGCATTGAGCTCTTGGTCATGCCAAGGGTGCACTAAAGCACCACTCATTGGCATTGAAATTGAAAGTTATCTTCCCAAACATGGTAGCACTAATATATACAGTGTTTTCTATATAATTAAGATCTGAGAGTCCTCGGTGCTTGATACCTTTTAATGGCTAACTGAAAAAGATGGTAAACATAGCAAGCTTTCGGGAAACACTGTGGCACCTTCATCAGGCTAATAATGACACAGATTCTGAAGTCATAAGAAATTGTAGAGATGATCCAGTGGCATGCTTCATAATCCTTTTATTGTGCAATCATAAAATCATCACAGCGCACAGGGGGTGCCACTGGACGCGTTTCAGAGGAACAGACCTCCTTAATCATGATTAAGGAGGTCTGTTCCTCTGAAACGCGTCCAGCGGCACCCCGTGTGCGCTGTGATGATTTTATGATTGCACAATAAAAGGATTATGAAGCATGCCAGTGGATCATCTCTACAATTTCTTATGACTATTGAGGTGGACGCCAACCACTAGATCCAGTGGAGGAGCCTTGTGAGTATATTGGCTGCAGGTCTCCCCTCCCCCCTTCCTGCAATCAGTAACAGATTCTGAAGACACATACGTATATACATAAGCAAATTAAAGAAAAAAAAAAAAGACAACAGGGTTGGATGTTATAGTAAATGTGACAGGTGACGTAAAGCAGAGTCAGGCAAGGGAGGGGGAGATGGGCCTGGGGAATTGAAACTAAAAGTCTAAGATAAGTGTAACAAATTGTCTAATGGTTATATGGTAGTGGTCTGTGGAGATCTGAAAATACTTAAATGAGTTGAGGAAAGCAATAAAAGGAGGCAAGGGTGTTCATATAAGAAGTGTTAAAAGTTCATTGTCCTCAAAATGGAGTCTATTGGAGGTGTGTTATCCCCAAATGTCTTTTCAATTTATATAAAAACGCATAAATCTGTGATGTCCCCAAATGGCCATTCATGTTATATAAAAAGCCATGAATCCATGTGATATATTTCCAAAAAGTAGAAAGAGGCAACGGTCGCCACAGGATTGAGTGAAGTATAAAGCAGCAACAGCTGCAAGCAGTTGGGGGTGCACTTAGCTCAAATGATCATCAGTATACTTTATCTTAGAAGAAAGAATAAGGCACTCACCCGATTGTCTTTAATTACATGAAGACGGCTTTATTTCCACATTTAAGTACAGGGTGCAAGGGAGGGGGTGGAGGAGGGTGCGGACAACGGCACCGTTTCGGACCTCTCGTCTTCATGTAATTAAAGACAATCGGGTGAGTGCCTTATTCCTTCTTCTAAGATAAAGTATAAATGTGATATATTTAATCCTGTTTTGAATGTGTCAAATGTCGTTATCAATTTGTATTCCCAAATAATTCTTCTCTCTCTCTGATGTTTGAAGTTGCTTTTGAAGATGAGCAGCCTAATATCAGTTTCGCTGTGATCAGGGCTGGAAAAATGTTTTGCTACAGGTAGATCCATCTGCTTTTCTTTTTACCATCTTTTCAGTTCGCCATTAAAAGGTATCAACCACTGAGGACTCTCAGATTCCAATATTTTACAAATTCTGAAGACACACACATATATGCATATGCAGGGTAGGATGATGAAGTAAATACAAGTGACGTAAAGCAGAAAATAGTAGTTTTGGGAAGAGGAGAGGAGCTGGGGAAGTAAAATCAAAATTCCAAGATAAGAGGAGAAGATTGTATTATTGTTCTACGATTAGTGGTCAGTGGAGACCTGAAAATTCCTCAGTGAATGTAGAAAGCCATAAATCCATGCTAGACGGTTCACGTAAGAAGTGACAAAATTCATTGTCCTCTAACTGGGGTCTGTTCTAGGATGTGATATCCCCAAATGCCCCTCAATTGATGTAAAAATGCATGAATCCATGTGAGACATTCAATCCTGTTTTGAATGTTTCAAAGGTCGTTATCAATTTGTATTCCCAAATTCTTCTCTTTTTCTGAGATTTGAAGTAATGAGCAGAATCATGTCTCTTACCCTATGATCAGAGCTGCAAAAATGCTTTGCTACAGGTAGATCCATCCGCTTTTCTTTTATTGAGTGGCGATGAGAATTCATTCTTGTTCTGAATTTTTGTCCGGTCTCCCCTATGTACATGCCATCTGTTGGATATTTGGTACATATGATTAAATACACCACATTGCTTGTGGTGCAGCTGAAGTTACCTGGGATCTTGTAGTCCTGATCTGTCCCAGGAATCTTTATCTTGTCGGTTGTCATTATAGATGGAGGTTTTGCACCTGTTCTGGTTGTAGGGAAAGGTTCCTGTTGCTGTTGGAGATGACAGGGTGCTTCTGACAATGATGTGTTTTAGATTCGGAGGTTGTCTAAAACACAGGAGTGGGGGATCCGGAAATATTGACTTTAGTCGGGCATCTTTTTGTAGGAGTGGTTGCAGTTTCCGTGCGGCTCCTCTTAGAACCTCCAGACTTCGATTGTAGGTGACTACAAATGGAACTCTGTTGTTTTATTCTCTAGTTTTGTAATGTAGGAGATACCAAACACTGAGAACGCTCACATTCTAATATTTTTCTATCTACAGGCTAACACGGTATAAACATTTTTTACCTTTTGTATATAACTATATAGCTTATTTAAAATGCATTTTTGTGTGACAGAATTATTTTAATTTTCTGAAATCAATAATTGTGAGGGTGTCCACTTAGTTTTTGTCAAATAATGCAAATAGATAGACAGATAGAAACAGCAACTAAATAAGTAATAAACAGATCACCAACTTTCAAAGTAAATATATATCTAAAGGTGCTATTGACATGAACTTCTCACCAGATTTTAAGTTATGTACAGTAAATAAGAAAAGTGAGCACATCCTTCACATTTTTGTAAAAATGTTATTATATCTTTTCATGGGACAACACTGAAGATACGACATTTTTATACAATGTCATACGGACTTGAACTCAAAACCATTGTCTCTGTTTTGTGTAGCCATACGCCAGCAGATTCCTAAGGTATCCGCATAAGCGTTACAAAACCATACATAACAAATTCTTAAAGGGAACCTGTCAGCTTGTTTTTACCCTCAAAGCTAGCACTACCTGTCCCTGTACCTTGCTACTACATTCATAACCATATACAAGGTGAAAGAAAAACCCAGCTCAGCTGCCCTTTTTGTGCATGGAGGCAATCCAAACGGTGAAATCCAAATGTAAGGCTGAAAATACAGCACCATGGGTAGAAGCTCCAAAACTTTGTTCCAACAAGATCATTCATCCTGAAGTGCGATCAATTCAGTCAGGAGCGCACACCCGATTCAAAATTTTTGTTCCTCCTTCTGGGTATGATGCGCTGCTGGATGAGCGTCGTTTATGGTCTGGAGCATTGCGGGGGACTATCGGGTGTATGGGCCGGCTTCAGAGCGCACACTGGGCATGCTCCAGAGCCAACCTGTATGCCAATACACCCCCCACACTGCGCAGGACAGGAAATGACGCTCGGCCGGCAGTGCGTCATCACCGGAAGAAAGAACAAGAAGTTTGAATCTGGTGCACGCTCCTGACTGAATGATCGCTCTTCAGGATAAATGTTCGTACTCACAAGGGTGTGATCCCAGGCATCAAGGGGAACAAATGAAGCCATGGGGAACGCCCAGTCAGACTACAAAAGTAGTATAGAAGACTAATAACCATATGGCCATGTAAGTATCAAACTCATTTTTACAAACATTATAGGACAGTTTTAGGTGAGACAGGGATGGTTAGGGATTTAGTAGCAAGGTGCAGGGACAGGTAGTGATGGGTTTGGGGGTAAAAACGAGCTGACAGGTTCCCTTTAAAGTAAATTAAGATTGTATAAGGCTACGTATAGGGTAATATGAGTCTTAATCCTTCAATAGATGATAAGATCATTTAAGAACTGGGACAAAGGAACACAAAATGCTGAGAATTAAAAGGGGAAGAAATATATATAAAGGACAAATGACAAATAATATCCTTACAAAATGGCATTGAGTATAAAATCCACATTTAAACCATGAGATCTTAAGGCCCCGTTACATGGGGCGACATCACCGCCAATTACATAGGCGACGTAGGGGCGTGGCCTATCGGCGGTGACATCACCCCTACGTCGCCTCATGTAAAGAGGAGATGTCGGCGCCGCCAGGAGGTCGCCTGGTTTCAGAGCAGTGCTTTGCTCTGAAACCAGGCGACCGATGTGGGGCGATGTGCACACATCGCCCCATTTAACCGGCCGCCGGTGACCTGTCAGGTTTTCAGACACCCCGGCGGTGATGCCGCCTGTCAGCTCGCCGCGCGGGGCTGGAGATGTCGCCCCATGTAAATGGGGGACGGCGACGCTTGTGGGGAGCCAAAAACGTGTGCGCACCCGCCAGTCACCGCCGACATCTCCAGCCCCGCCGCCAGGTGTGACGTGGCCTTTAGAGTGTTCACTCCGTGTATCCACATGAATTCTGTGAGCTTTAACAATTTAATCACCTCCTCTCCCCAGAGGGGAAACATCATGCGTGATATGAGATTTCAGATGTTTTTCAGTATCTCCAGGGGTGTAGTTAAGCACTGTTTGTCATTTTTCAATGTTGTATTCTTTTTTTTTCAATTGACATAGCATGTGTTTTTCTGCCTTTTATGATTTTAGATAGATAGCAAAAATTAGAATCAGCACAGTAGTATCCTACTTTAATTAGGTGCAATAGTCCTGTACACAGTGCTCCACTGTGTGGTAATACTTATCAAGAAAAAAACAGGCAGCACTCTGGATGCAAAGTTGTTTCTGGACCCTTTAATCTGGCCACATGATGCGACGTTTCAGTCCATAAGCAGACTTTTTTCAAGCATATAGCAAATATAGCGATGGGCGTCATGGCGGATGTTATCTCTGTGTCCCACCACTTCTTCTATGTGAGGGGTGGTGTAGATACATTGATGATATCTACCTCCTATGGACAGGATTGGTGGAAGCTCTATCTGATTATTTTCAACTAGATGGTGGCCCGATTCTAACGCATCGGGTATTCTAGAATATGTATGCTTGCACACTGTGACTGACAGAACTTGTTCAGTCAACGTGAGTGAACTACATTATATATATATATATATATATATAGCAGCGCTATGGTATATGGTGGTACATTACAGCACATGTATAGCAGCACTATGGTATATGGCGGTACATTATAGTAAATGTATAGCAGCACTATTGTACATGGCGGTACATTACAGCACATGTATAGCAGCACTGTAGTATATGACGGTACACATGTATAGCAGCGCTATGGTATATGGCGGTACATTACAGTACATGTATAGCAGTGCTATGGTGTATGGCGGTACATTACAGCACATGTATAGGATCACTATAGTATATGGCAGTACATTATAGTATATGGCGGTACATTACAGTACATGTATAGCAGCACTATAGTATATGGCGATACATTACAGCACATGTATAGCAGCACTATAGTATATGGCGGTACATTACAGTACATGTATAGCAGTTTTATAGTATATGGCGATACTCCGCTCCCCGCTCCTCCACAGTAAAAGTAAAAATAAAATAATCCTCAGTGAGGATACTCACCCGTCCCCCGGCTCCATGTATGTTGGTGGCACCATGCCTGAAAAAAGTCTGCTTATGGACTGAAACGTCGCATCATGTGGCCAGATTAAAGGGTCCAGAAACAACTTTGCATCCAGAGTGCTGCCTGTTTTTTTCTAGATAGATAGATAGATAGATAGATTTTTCAGCAGGGGTGGACCTACCGTGGTGCAGCTGGTTCAGCTGCACCAGGGCCCCGACCGGCTAGAGGGCCCCTTAAGCCTGCAGGGGGCCCCGAGCTGACCCCCCTAACCCGATGTCAGAGGAGAGGAGGGTCACGCAAGAGAAGGATACTCACCCGTCCCCCGGCTCACTCCACTTCCGTCTTCTAGGTCCCACAGGCCTTTAGGACCTGTCGTTGCCTGGTAAACCGATAACATGACCGCTAACTGCCGGGGCGGCAGGATGGATCAGGGGGCAGGATGGTGACGTGGGTGGTAGGGGGTCAGGATGGTGTCGAGGGGGGGACAGGATGGAGCGAGCGGGGCAGGTTGGAGCGAGCTGGGTAGGTTGAAGCGGGCGGGGCAGGATGGAGCGAGCGGGGCAGGATGGAGCGAGCGGGGCAGGATGGAGCCGGGGGGGAAAGGCAGGATGGAGCCGGGGTGAGGGCAGAATGGAGCGAGCGGGGCAGGATGGAGCCAGGGGGGCAGGATGGAGCCTCCGGCAGGCACCAATGAGCAGCCTCTGTCTGGCGCACGATTTCTGTGACCGACAGGTGCCTTAGACAATTATATAGTAGATCTTTGAATGACGCCAACCCTACGATAAAATTTACGATGGTTAATTCATTAACACATCTACAATTTCTCGATGTATTGATTAAGAAAGAAAATATGAGGCTGGTGACTAAAATGTTTGTTAAGCCTACTGATAGGAATAACACCTTGATGATTACAAGCCACCACCCACGTAAGATGATTGATTCCATTCCACTGGGCCAATTGATAAGGGCCGAACGTATTGAGAGTGAGGAAGAGGGCTGTAAGGAGTCTATGGAAAAACTCACAAATAAGTTTATAAAACGTGAGTATCCGTGAAAACTATTGAATAAACATTGTGATAGATTAGGTTCTATGAAGAGGGAATATGTATTAGTTCCAAAGATTATGTAGACCGTGTGCCATTTTTTCTCAGACTACTGTGAGGAAAGTGAATTGATTGCTAAGCTAATGTCATCAGAAAACATTGGCGGACATTGTCTAATGCCTTGAATATGATTACGGAATTCCAAAAATCGCCCCTCTTTTCATATCGGCGAAATAAAAATCTTAGGGACTACTTGGTGCAATCAGACGATGGGTCATTGAGGAAACGAAAACAGCTCTCTTTGACTGGAGTGGAAAGAAAAGGGAGCTTTCCATGCTTAAATTGTATTAATTGCAAAGTTATGATTAAGGGCTCCACTTTCTTTGATGTTAAAACACAGAAAACATATAGGATAAATCATTATCTCACCTGTGGCTCAGATTTTATCATTTATATGTTACAATGTCCATGTGGCTTGAGGTATATTAGGAAGACTACCTGCGATTTTACTGTATATATTTCTATAAACTGTATAGAAATGCGACAAAGATACAGATCTCAAATTTATGATTATAGACCATGTCTCGCCTCTTAGATGGGGGGGAAGGGGGAGACAGAGTGGCTTTACTCAAAAAGAGAGAATTGTCTTGGATTTTTAAACTTGGCACATTGAGACCCCACGGATTGAATGTTGACTTCAAGTTACATAATATTAATTGAAGGGATGGGGGTCAGCCTACTTTCCTATTTTTCCAATCTGTATTAGTGCAATATAACTTATTGTATGTAGAATAATTTTTGTTTTGTTTGTTTTTATTCCAGATGGTTATATGGAAGCAAACCCAACAGCCATAACATTACGCCTATATCGCTCCCATATATAAACAAGTATTGTGTCATATGGATTATGTGCAATAAATTGGTCCAATTATCAATTGAAGTCTTCTATAGATTTATTTAGGGTCAATAACATGATTTTAACCGTAACAGGTGAATATGTGCCAGACAGGTTCCCCTATAAACGGGGTATACTTGTTGCGGCCATAGAGTGGTGACGGCGTGTTCACTCCCTAGAGGGTGACCCTTCATAGACCCCCTGTTTGATATCGTTGGGGTCCTAATAGGTTGAGGTGACCATTAGTTTTAAGGCATATAATTTATAATATATATTTTACCATTAGATTGCACTATGGGCAGAATGCAATAGATAGACCTGAGTTAAGATGGCGCTGGATGTCTCAGCACATGCGCAGTGACACATATACGTCATGAAATCATGTGTTATACTGTTAGCCAATGGGAGCGAACGGCGACGCAATTGCGTAATGAGAAACGTGCCGGGATTCTAATGGACCCGGAAGATGCCGCAATACACTGGGAGAAGGCAGTAATGGATGGCTGATGGGGGAGTGACTGAATCACCATTATGTAAATACTAATTTTTATGCACATATGTCCCAGATATGTCATTAAGATCAATTATACAGTATTGGAGATACGATTAGATACATAATGATGTATTAGAGCACTATATTTGCACTTTATATATGGGTTTACACTGTGATATAATCTGAAAGAAAAATCTGATGTATTTATGAATTTTACACTATTTATGATTAATTGTTCAATTTTGATGAATTGTATAAAACACCCTCTGTATGTTGGTGGCACCATGCTTGAAAAAAGTCTGCTTATGGACTGAAACGTCGCATCATGTGGCCAGATTAAAGGGTCCAGAAAAAACTTTGCATCCAGAGTGCTGCCTGTTTTTTTCTAGATAGATAGATAGATAGATAACAGAAAAAAAACTGCATAGCACTCACAGACTAATGTGAACCGGTGCCAGCAGGGCTGCTGGATCAAATAACTAGAAAAAAATACTCTGCAGCACTCAGTTACTACCAATGATGTACATATGCTAATAAGCTATATATATAGGAGAAAAAAGTTAAAAACTTACGTTTTTTCAAAAAACTCAAAATCTTATCTTTTTATTTCTGAAATTCTTGGTTATTTCTGTGGTTCTTATGGAGTGGCTGGCTCCATGCTGCAATTTGCACCCTTGTTGACCACAGGTGATCTAGGGTCGAGATGGAGTCTGCCCACTGAGAAGTGGGGGGTGGACAAGGAGGACAGGGATGTCAGCGTTAGGACTCGTCGGACCTGAAGTCACTTTGTCGCAGTCGACGAGCAAACAGACATTGGCCAATGTGTGTACCAAGAACTTCAGAAATAAAAAGATAAGATTTTGAGTTTTTTGAAAAAACGTAAGTTTTTAACTTTTTTCTCCTATATATATAGCTTATTAGCATATGTACATCATTGGTAGTAACTGAGTGCTGCAGAGTATTTTTTTCTAGTTATTTGATCCAGCAGCCCTGCTGGCACCGGTTCACATTAGTCTGTGAGTGCTATGCAGTTTTTTTTCTGTTTTGTATCTTATGGAGTGGCTGGCTCCATGCTGCAATTTGCACCCTTGTTGACCACAGGTGATCTAGGGTCGAGATGGAGTCTGCCCACTGAGAAGTGGGGGGTGGACAAGGAGGACAGGGATGTCAGCGTTAGGACTCGTCGGACCTGAAGTCACTTTGTCGCAGTCGACGAGCAAACAGACATTGGCCAATGTGTGTACCAAGAACTTCAGAAATAAAAAGATAAGATTTTGAGTTTTTTGAAAAAACGTAAGTTTTTAACTTTTTTCTCCTATATATATAGCTTATTAGCATATGTACATCATTGGTAGTAACTGAGTGCTGCAGAGTATTTTTTTCTAGTTAGTAGATAGATAGATAGATAGATAGATAGATAGATAGATTTTTCAGCAGGGGCGGACCTACCGTGGTGCAGCTGGTTCAGCTGCACCAGGGCCCCGACCGGCTAGAGGGCCCCTTAAGCCTGCAGGGGGGCCCCCAGCTGACCCCCCTAACCCGATGTTAGAGGAGTGGAGGGTCACGCAAGAGAAGCTTCCTCTTCCCTTGCCTGATCCCGCCCCTCCTCTCCTCTGCCGTCCCGGCCCCCAGGAACCCGGCTCCCAGGAATGCATATGCCCGCACAGCAGCGCAGGTAGGAGAGCCGCATCAGCAACAGCAACAACCGCCCCCCGCTCCTCGCCGACGGCCGCCAGCACCCCAACTCCCCCCTCCCCTGGTCCTAGCCGACGGCCAACCCCCGCTCCAGGGCCCTTCGGGCTATAGGTTCGCTGCTGTTTTCCAGCATTACCCATCCCCCATGCCTCCTATGCACAGATACCTCATGGATTACATATTATAATGTCAGTAATGCTGACAGATCAGATGTGACACGTTCACACTAATTAACACGGTTTTATTGAAATGAAATGTAAAACACAATGTCATTTAATATAGAAAGTATTTGATGAGAATGCATCCTGAATACTTACATTGTAATTAAGTTAATTTCACCACCGGCGTTATGGATTGATCGCTATTGATTTACTGTAGAGGAAATGTCTAATATGACAAGGAAAGTTGTAATTAAAAAGATCCCATCCATCAATCCACAGCTTGTGCCGTCACAATCACGGAGAAAACACTTATGTTCCTTCATGTCTACTTAGTGGTGTGTTGACATATCACATTGGAAATTGGGAAAGCTTAAACTACCTCAAACACAGGGTCCGGTAGTAGATATAAGGCTTCATTCACACGTTGAGGATTTGGTGAGATTTTTTTACCTCAGAACTTCTAGCCAAAACCAGGAGTGGGTGATAAATACAGAAGAGGTGACGTGTTTCTATTATACTTTTCCTCTGATTGTTCCACTCCTGGTTTTGGCAACAAAAAATGAGGTAACAAATTTACCCAATACTCAATGTGTGCATGTGGCTTAGGCTTAGAGTGGCCATTTGGCCTTCGAGTGTGTATAGCCCCAAAAGCGTATAACATGGGGGCTGCATGGGAGCATGGTGCCCCATGCCCTCAGGTACTTGTTCTATTAGTCAGGCCAGAGTTAGTAAAGGGTTAATGTTAGTGATGGGCGAATCCTAAATTACTCGGAATCGCTTGACTCTAGCGAGTCCGAGCCCAGGACTCGCTACTCGTTGCGAGTCTAGCGAGTCCAATGTTAATGAATGGGGAAGCGAGTAATAGCGAGTAGTGTGAGATTTACAACTCGCAGATGTGTCTCGGAAGCTTCAGCCTGAAGCAATCCTAGTTTTGTCATTTATTTGCATTGCTCGTTTACTTTGTAAGTAATCGCTGACTCGCACAGATAAGAGTCCTGTCTCCTCTGTGCTGGCTGCCAGCTCCAGGGTCCTAGAGCCTGCCTGCTGCCTGATGTAGCAGAGCTGAGATTGTTCTCAGTCTGCTCATTCTCTGTGTACAGACATGAATGTCTGTGCACAGAGATGATGTAGCAGAGCTGAGATTGTTCTCAGTCTGCTCATTCCCTGTGTACAGTAACAGACATGAATGTCTGTGCACAGAGATGATGTAGCAGAGCTGAGATTGTTCTCAGTCTGCTCATTCCCTGTGCATAGAGATCTATATCTATACACAGGGGATGTAGCAGAGAGGACATCGCGTTTTGGACTGCGTCGGAGGGAAGAGGATTTTTTTAATTAAAGATGGAGTCCCTAATGGCTTTTTTTTTTATTTCTAATAAAAAATTTTCTTTGTGTTGTGTTTTTTTTAAAACAATTTAATAGAAATTCATGGCGGTCATGTCTAATATTGGCGTGACCACCATAAATTTCGGGCTTAGGGCCAGCTGATAATACAAAGCTGGCCCTAACCTCTTTATTACCCAGCGTGCCACCGCTACCAGGGCCGCTGGAAGAGCGGGGTTCAGCGTCAGAGGATGGCGCTTCAATGAACGCGCCATCTTCTGGGGCGGCTGCGGGCTGCAATTTGCAGCGGGGGGTGCCCAGAAAGCTTGGGCATCCCTGCGCTGCGGATTCCAGCCCCCAGCTGCTTAGCTGTACCTGGCTAGACATAGAAATTGCGCGGAGCCCCACGCATTTTTTTTTAATTATTTCATGAAATTCTGAGATTCTGACTCTGACTCTGAGACTCTGACTCTGAAATTCATTAAATAATTTTAAAAAAATGCGTGGGGCTCCGCGCAATTTCTATGTCTAGCCAGGTACAGCTAAGCAGCTGAGGGCTGGAATCCGCAGCGCAGGGATGCCCAAGCTTTCTGGGCACCCCCCGCTGCAAATTGCAGCCCGCAGCCGCCCCAGAAGATGGCGCGTTCATTGAAGCGCCATCCTCTGGCGCTGAACCCCGCTCTTCCAGCGGCCCTGGTGGCGGTGGCACGCTGGGTAATAAAGGGGTTAATACCAGCTTTGTTATACAAGCTGGTATTAAGCCCGAGATTCTTAATGTCAGGCCACGTTTGACCCAGCCACTAAGAATCTCCAATAAAGGGTTAAAAAAACACAGAGAAAAATTTTTATTTGAAATAAAAAAAAAAGCCATTAGGGACTCCATCTTTAATTAAAAAAATCCTCTTCCGTCCGACGTAGTCCAAAACGCGATGTCCTCTATGCTACATGCACAGGGAATGAGCAGACTGAGAATAATCTCAGCACTGCTACATCATCTCTGTGAGCAGGCAGGTTCTAGGACCCTGGAGCTGCACAGAGAAGACAGCTGGACTCGGCTCGCAAAGAAACAGCAGTTACTTTGCGAGTCTCCCTGCTATCACTGGCACAGTAGCCAGTGATGACTCGCACGAGTCCAATGCAAACAATGGCAATCCTAGTTTTGTCAGCGTTTCTGACAAAACTAGGATTGATATTGATTTGCATTGGACTCGTGCGAGTCATCACTGGGAAACTCGCCGAGTACCGAGTCCTGCGAGTCCCTTACTACTCGCCGAGTAACGAGTCCTAGCGAGTAGATTCGCCCATCCCTAGTTAATGTGTTTAATATGTCTGGGTTTGAGGTATCCGCAAACCTTGTTGGGTTGCCAAGTTAAAGTTTTGGTCAACTTGGTTACAGGGTCCAGGTAGGCTGTGATTGGCCACCGGGACGGCTAAGGTGATGGACAACCTGATTGGCTGAGTCTGAGAGCGGGAGATTGGGGTATAAATCCCCCATCCCTAAGTGCTTGAAGCCTAAGAAGACGTCCGCCCACCTGCCCTGTGCAAGGGGCGGTTCAATGGACTCAATGTTGTCGGAAGACTTTTCTTGTGAGAACAAATTTGCCTAATTTCACTGGACGTAGTCTGGAATTTTATATAGTTATTTATTTAGGATTGTTAAGCCTAGAGTGGGGGCTGCATGGGCTCATGGCCCCCCAATTGAGTTGGCAGGTAAGATATTGAGGTATCTGTTTCTTCCTAACATGTGTTTATCATTAAAGGTGTCTTAATATTCATGAGATATCCTCATGATGGATGGTAAAGGGTTAAGAGTCCCTGTTGTGAGGTAACAGAAGCAGGTGATCGCTGTGATTGGCTGTCCTGCTTGTCTGATAAGTTTGCACCTGATTGGTTTGAAAAGTGCGGGATAGTGGAGTAGTTATGCCCCGCCCACAGGAATTTTCAGTCAGTGTCTCTGAGGAGACGAAGAATAATGCGAACACCCACCCATCCCCTTATTATTTCTGTTCCCCTATTTCCCTGTCAGGCTTTTAGTGAGAGGAAAGTTCTATTTTCAAGTCGGTCTTTATACTGGTTTTAATGGACTTCCCAAATTGGAGTTTAATGAGTTGAAAAAACATTTATGGAAAAAGTTTTAATTAATATATATGGATTATTTATTAAAGGCAACCCTATTAAAAGCCTCTCGGCCATTTCATGCCAACCAATGCCTGTTGTTATTCTTATATCATCTGTTTAGCTTATAATATTAGAGGTGGGGCCTACGATCCCAGGATGAGTTCCCATCTTGTATATTTATAATATTTCTTTTTCTTTTGAGTATGGATTGCTTGTATGAATTGTATCCCTTGCCAACATTGAGAGTCGTGTTGTTGTTTTAATTATAAGTTAAACGGGGGTTAAGTAGGGGTCTATGTTCCCATGAATTTGGCCTAATTGGACATCGAGGATTAACCAGCAAACCAATTCAAGCTGGCCCGATATGTGAGATTGTTGTCAGGTGAACAGCGGGGGTCAAAAAAGATATCTCCTCAGGCTCTCCCATATACATTAAAAGAATTTTCCACTAATGAACAATTCCAACAAAGCACCACTCCAGTGAGGGGTCAGCATCAGGCTGGGGAAGCAATGCCATGCATCAAACACAGAGTGATGCACGACAGTGAAGTGAGTTATAGGCGTTTTTTTTTCGTGGTGTGAGTGTGGTGCGTGTGGTGAGTGTGCATGGCTGTATGCATATGAGTGTACTGCGAGTGTGAAGCGTGAGTACGTGTGTGGTGCGTGTGAGTGTGATGCTGTCCGTGGTCCTGAAGCAAACTTCAGGTCCACGGACAGTATATGCCGGGGAATTTTCAAACTCAGCGGCTGTCGTTACTGTACTGGGAAACCGGCAAATTTCAAACCCCACGGCTTTGACAGCCACCGAGTTTGAAGCAATTTTTAAAGCACACATGTGCGACTATCGCATGGTGTGCTGTATAAGTGTGAGCTTGACTAGCACCCATATACTTCTAATGGCCACTCGCGCAAGGAAATCGATCGCAATCACAGCATGCTGTGATTGCACTCGCTTTTCTCTCGCAAGGCGAGTGCAATGTGAGTAAAACGCGCTAATATGGCCAGTATCATTTACTGATACTCGTCCGAGTGCAATGTGAGTTTTTCTCGCATTGCACTCGCGCGACTTTCACGCCAGTGTGCCTTCAGCCTCAGAGTGGTGCTTTTAGGGTGCATTCACACAGTGTGTATTTGCTGCCTATTTTTACACGAGTGCTCTTGCAGTTTTTGTAGCCAAAACCAGGAGTGGCTGATTAAAACCAGCAGTGGGTGATTAAATACAGAAGTGGTGACGTGTTTCTATTAGACTTTTCTTGTGATTGTTCCACTCCTGGTTTGGTTACAAAAACTGCAACAGCTCTTGCGTAAAAATACGCAGCAAATACGCAGTGTGTGAACGCACCCTAAGGCTGATGGCACACTGGCGTGAGACTCGCACGAGTGCAATGAGAGAAAAACTCGCATTGTACTCGGACTAGTGTTGCCCTGTCATCCGCACGAAATTCGCACTGCGAGTCAGAAGTGAGTGCAGTCGCAGCATGCTGCGACTGCACGTGATTCTAATGTGCGAGCGGGCATTGCAAGTCTATAGGTGCAAGAAAATCTCGCACCCATTAAGCACATAGTGCGATAGTCGCACAAGTGTGCTTTGCAAATCGCTTCAAACTCTGCGGCTTTGAAAGCCGCAGAGTTTGAATATGTCGGGTAGCCGGTACAATTAAAAATCATCCTGCACCACTGTGACAGGAGCGGTGCAAGATGATTAGTAAAAACAGAATTGAACTTTAATTTTTACAAATCCCAGGGTTGCACTGGCTATTAACCCCATCTGCAGCCTCTGTGCGGTATTTCAGCACAGAGGCTGCATATTTGGCTTCTAACCCAGTTTTTGAAGAGTGAATACAATATTGGTGTGGTGACAGCATGTGTCCAGGGAGTGTGGACACTCCCAGGACACATGGCGTCATCGCACCCTGGCTCTGCAGGGGTTAATTTACTGTTAACAGCACAGCAGGCAATTGTCGGCTTTATACATTTGCTTAAAATGACTGCGGGGGTAAAGTACGCAATTTACGTACAGTGCCAGCAGGGCAGGCTCCTATAATGAGGAGCTGTCCTTGGTACTGTACATAAATTGCGTACCATCCGCTGTTTAATGTTATATGAGGAACTGTCACTGCTGTCGTGATCCTGAAACCACAGCACAGGGGGCAAATAGCTTTCCAAACAGTATAATGCGCCCCACATTGCCTTCTATATAATATAATGGAACCCTAATAGCTTTCCAAATAGTATAATGGATCTCCCATTGTCTTCTTAATAGTATAATGTACCCCACTTTGCCTTCCATATAATATATGGAGCCCCACATTGCCTTCCATAAAATATACTGGGCCCCACACTGCTTGTCATATATTATAATGAGCCCCACATTTCCTTCCATATAGTATAATGGCCCAACATTCCCTTCCATATAATATAATGACCCCCACATTGTCTTCCACATAGTATAATGGGCCACACATTGGCTTCCATGTAGAATAATGGCAACACATTCCCCTCCATATAATATGAGCCCCACATTCCCTTCCAAATAATATAATGAGCCCCTCATTCCCTTTGATGTAGTGTAATGCGCTCCACATTGCCTTCTATATACTATAATGGGCCCCACATTGCCTTCCAAATAGTACAATGGGCCCTATATTGCTTTCCAAATAGTATAATGGGCCCTATATTGCTTTCCAAATAATATAATGGACCCCATATTGCCTTCCATATAGTATAATGGACCCCACATTGACTTCCATGTAGTATAATGGGCCCCACATTGCCTTCCAAATAGCATAATGGGCCCTACAGTGCCTTCCAAATACTATAATGGGCCCTACATTGTCTTCCAAATACTATAATGAGTCACATTTCTGGTCCACTAACGCCTGTAATAGAATCTCATTCTATGCTGTTCACTAGGGATGGAGCCTGTCTTTGGATAAAGTTGGAGTCGTTACTATTGCCTCTCTGCTGCCATTCTGTAGTTTATGCTTTTTGTGTTTATTTTCCCCTGTCTGTCTCCTTTTGTTATATTTATGTATAGGTCAGACTAGTGTCCTTTTTGTCCTGCGCACTAACCAGGTAAGTTCAAGGTGAGTGAGGGCCTAGGCTCGTGATAGCGATGGTGGGAAGAACCCTCATAAGGACGTTAGGGTCCAGCCCCAGGTGAGTGTCAGGAAGTGACCATCCTCCCCTCTCCCTATCTCCAGGTCCTCCTTCTATTCCTTCCCCATTGTCTCCTCTGTGTTGTGCCGCTTGATGGGTGTCCGGTGTGACAGATACCTTCAATCCTTGGACTAATGGTGGGTTATCACGATTCAGAACATGCACTTGAAGCTGGTAAAATGCAATATAGAAAGAGTTCTGACTGGCACAATGGCATATGTGTACCATTTATTACCAAAAACGGAACTTCTGATGAGACTTCAAGTACAATGCATCCAACACAGAAAGGAAATGAAGCTGCACTGTCTGGTAAGCTTTCTTCAAGCGTGAATTGTGTCCAGAAGGGGATCAAGCGGGTGTGCGGAAGGATGTGGGTTATATTCCTGGACAACAGCAGTTTTGCACTTAGGTGTGCTTCAACAGGTCCACTTAAGATGGTTAAAGAAAAAGTTACAATTTGGGCAACCAACTCATTGACCGATTTGCAGACTACAGATTGTGGCCATACTGAGTGTCACAACAGCTACCGCATATACAGTATATAGCATTTAATAGGATGTGTTGACAGAGCAAATTGAAAGAATTTCCCTGTTTCGAAAATATCTGAACGCCTGTAATTGTTTTCGTCAAAGAGGAAAATGTAATGCTCCTCGACTCCATCTGCCCTTTTAAATGGATTCTGCTGAGCGTCCTGACTCCCTCCGCTGTAATCAAGGCTCCACCGGGTTCATTCTTCATGAAGGAAAGTGAGTCAGTGTTCTTCCAGACAATAGGAGTCAAGCAGTATGTACAGATCATGTCTCACCGGGGCACTTTATTCCTGCCATGGGTTGCACATAACAATTCCACGTAAGTCATCTGTATTCCAATTGTCTCCTAGATGTTTCTTCCGACGCACAAGTGCAAAGGAGTCGGGTATAAAAATAGGATTAAAAATTACTCATCTGCTGAACTGAGTAAATGACCTGTCACCGGGATGGAAGGAGGAAAACTTCTACATTGTTATCGATTTCGTGCAGTAGTAGAGTTAGATGCTGGGGATCAGCGTTGTTTCTCCGTACAAGACATATGATGCCCAGTAATCTCATTCAACCAAATGCCATCTCTGCTGTCAGCGTTGTGTCTGTCCTCTACCACAGGGCCAACTCGGGTACATGCCAGTCCCACTGGCCCCCTCTTTAGTTTCACTTTCACCTCCTCGCCTTCCATTACTTTTTTTTCACATACCGATATGAGAGTTTGGAGGACACCATTCAATTTACCATATAAGGTTTTTTGGGGTTTTGCTTTCAAAAAGTTTACAGTGAAAAATAAACATGTCATCTTTGTCCTACTGTTCTCTACAGTTACGGTGATACCAAATTTAGGGATATTTATATGTTCCATATAATCTGAAGAGTTTGAAGAACTGTGATCAATTTATGATATTTATTTAGTACCTTTTAGTACACATATCAATATCATATATCTATTAGTAAGTTCATGACTTGCTTCCCATACCATTTCTAAATCAGTATTTATTCTATCTCTACCGGGTTGTTCCAAAGTCCCTCATACAGGGTTTTCCTGTTTTTTTATGTTTAAATTTTAATACTGTAATTAAATAAAGTTGTTTAATTTTAACATATTTTAGCATGAATCGCTTTCTTTACTCATAGTTTATGAAAAATATATAACCTAAGGGCCTTGGTTTATAATCAGTTTGCTAAAGTGTCATGCACGCAATAATTTGTGGACTTTTTGATTAAATTATATAGTGTATAAAACCCAAGATAAAAAGGAAATGAGCATATACCCTGTAGTAAGAAATAATACTACATATAAATAATGTAGGGTACTTAGTTAACATTATATAATATATAGTCAAACATAGCTCCACACCACAGTATATAGTTATACAGTGCCTACAAGTAGTATTCAACCCCTTGCAGATTTAGCTGGTTGACACATGCGGAATTAACTTGGCATTGTGACATTTGGACTGTAGATTAGCCTGGAAGTGGGAAATGCACTGCAGCCACAAAAAAATTTTTTTTTTTTTCTTTTTTTAAAGCGTTAAAAGTTAATTCAGAGGGTCATTTATTATTCAACCCCTCAAACCACCAGAATTCTGTTTGGTCCCCCTAAAGTATTAAGAAGTAGTTCAGGCACAAATAACAATGAGCTTCACATGTGTGGATTAATTATCTCTTTTGCCAGCCTTTTCTGACTATTTAAGACCCTCCCCAAACTTGTGAACAGCACTCATACATGGTCAACATGGGAAAGACAAAGGAGCATTCCAAGGCCATCAGAGACAAGATCGTGGAGGGTCACAAGGCTGGCAAGGGGTACAAAACCCTTTCCAAGGAGTTGGGCCTACCTGTCTCCACTGTTGGGAGCATCATCCGGAAGTGGAAGGCTTATGGAACTACTGTTAGCCTTCCACGGCCTGGACAGCCTTTGAAAGTTTCCTCCCGTGCCGAGGTCAGGCTTGTCTGAAGAGTCAAGGCTAACCCAAGGACAACA
This sequence comes from Allobates femoralis, assembly GCA_033576535.1. NCBI lineage: Eukaryota > Metazoa > Chordata > Amphibia > Anura > Aromobatidae > Allobates > Allobates femoralis. The sequence continues at coordinate 695,131,167 of JARQOC010000002.1, read as the reverse complement.
AGGAAAGAGCTCCGGGAAGATCTCATGGCAGTGGGGACATTGGTTTCAGTCAATACCATAAGTAACGTACTCCACCGCAATGGTCTCCGTTCCAGACGAGCCCGTAAGGTTCCTTTACTTTCAAAGCGTCATGTCAAGGCTCGTCTACAGTTTGCTCATGATCACTTGGAGGACTCTGAGACAGACTGGTTCAAGGTTCTATGGTCTGATGAGACCATGATCGAGATCTTTGGTGCCAACCACACACGTGACGTTTGGAGACTGGATGGCACTGCATACGACCCCAAGAATACCATCCCTACAGTCAAGCATGGTGGTGGCAGCATCATGCTGTGGGGCTGTTTCTCAGCCAAGGGGCCTGGCCATCTGGTCCGCATCCATGGGAAGATGGATAGCACGGCCTACCTGGAGATTTTGGCCAAGAACCTCGCTCCTCCATCAAGGATCTTAAGATGGATCGTAATTTCATCTTCCAACAAGACAACGACCCAAAGCACACAGCCAAGAAAACCAAGGCCTGGTTCAAGAGGGAAAAAATCAAGGTGTTGGAGTGGCCTAGTCAGTCTCCTGACCTTAACCCAATTGAAAACTTGTGGAAGGAGCTCAAGATTAAAGTCCACATGAGACACCCAAAGAACCTAGATAACGTGGAGAAGATCTGCATGGAGGAGTGGGCCAAGATAACTCCAGAGACATGTGCCGGCCTGATCAGGTTTTATAAAAGACGATTATTAGCTGTAATTGCAAACAAGGGTTATTCCACAAAATATTAAACCTAGGGGTTAAATAATAATTGACCCACACTTTTATGTTTAAAATTTATAAAAATTCAACGGAGCAACATAACTTTTTGGTTTGTAAGATTTATGCTCCTGTTAATAAATCCTACTCTCGTTTGCAGTTTGAAGGCTCTAACTTATTGGCATCTTATCAAACCAGCTAAATCTGCAGGGGTTGAATACTACTTGTAGGCACTTAAAAAAGCCAAGAAGCCAGCGCTGCCTAAGGTTAGCACGCAATACAAAAAGTGCATTTGCACATAATTTCTAACTGTACTTTAAACTGAGATATTTGGCAAACAATTGATCAATTCTTTGAGCTACCCCGCCACGTCACAGCATTCTCAGATGGGGCAGTCCTACTCTACATTTTTTAATACGCTGTGCCATTACGGCCTCCTGAATGCATCAAAAGCAGAACCACATCAAATGCACACGTACCCGGAGCATTACTGAACTACTCCCATGGCGCCAGAAAAGCAGCGCAGATAAAGGCAGACCAGGTCCGGACATGACATCCGGACATTATCAGATCTGACCCCCACACTGCCCAACCAGCAACCATGGATGAGGGTAGAACAGGCCCAAACACATGTGCAACAATCAAGCAGAGCCTATGGGCAGGGTATGGCCGCTGTATGTGTGTACAGCGGCCTAGATCAATTACATTAAAGACAGATAGAATGGCATGCACAACCAAGCGCGCACGGCAAAAAGTGGTGGTCAGCCACAAACCTGGCTGCTACCATTTGATATGGTTCTGCTTTTAATGCATTCAGGAGGCCGTAATGGCACAGCGTATTAAAAAATGTAGAGTAGGACTGCCCCATCTGAGAATGCCGTGACGTGGCGGGGCAGCTCAAAGAATTGATCAATTGTTTGCCAAATGTCTCAGTTTAAAGTACAGTTAGAAATTATGTGCACATGCACTTTTTGTATTGCGTGCTAACCTTAGGCAGCGCTGGCTTCTTGGCTTTTTTATTTGTTATAGGTTTGTGGCTGACCACCACTTTTTGCCGTGCGCGCTTGGTTGTGCATGCCATTCTATCTGTCTTTAATGTGATTGATCTAGGCCGCTGTACATACATACAGCGGCCATACCCTGCCCATAGGCTCTGCTTGATTGTTGCACGTGTGTTTGGGCCTGTTCCACCCTCATCCATGGTTGTTGGTTGGGCAGTGTGGGGGTCAGATCTGATAATGTCCGGATGTCATGTCCTTTATCTGCGCTGCTTTTCTGGCGCCATGGGAGTAGTTCAGTAATGCTTCAGGTACGTGTGCATTTGATATGGTTCTGCTTTTAATGCATTCAGGAGGCCGTAATGGCACAGCGAATTAAAAAATGTAGAGTAGGACTGCCCCATCTGAGAATGCCGTGACGTGGCGGGGTAGCTCAAAGAATTGATCAATTGTTTGCCAAATTAGTTTAAAGTACAGTTAGAAATGATGTGCACATGCACTTTTTGTATTGCGTGCTAACCTTAGGCAGCGCTGGCTTCTTGGCTTTTTTACTTGTAGGCACTGTATACAGTCATACTAAAAAGTGTTGTCACCCTTGAAATTGTTCTAGAAAATGAAGCATTTCTCCCAGAAAATAATTGCTATTATACATGTTTTGTCATAAAAGAGTAAACCGGGTGCAAAACTCTAATACTTTGTGAGACTCTGTTATTCCCCGCCTGTGGAGCTGCCGACTGCCATAGCAGACAAAGTAAAGAGGCCCAGCGTGAATCTGGCCTGACGAAGCAATCACTATACAATTCAACTGCCACGGGGTTCCCTCTCCACCTGCGGGGAGTGACGACATTTGGTTTCCATTCCAACAACCCCGAAGGTCTGACCCGCTGCGTCGGTCCATGCTGACCGACAACCATAGGTGGCGTCACAAACATTTTCCCTATAAACTTTAATCCTACACTCCTGATCCTGATATCCCCGCCTGAACACCGACTCCTCCGGGGTCACGGAAGCCGGGTCTCGACCCTTGTGACTCTCCTGACAGATCTCATAGCCAAGTTCCAAGTACTCCATGGCCCCGGGAGTGGGTGAGTCATTGGCACCATTCCATATTTGTGAGTAAACAACCTTGTTTCAAGTATGTTCATTCAAACTCACTTGTGGTAAGTAACAGATGTGGACAATATGAAAATCACTCTTGAAACCAGATAAAAAGTGGAGAAGTTGACTTATTCTTTGCATTGTGTGTCTGTGTGTGCCACACTAAGCATGGAGAAAAGAAAAAGGAGAAGAGAACTGTCTGAGGATTTGAGAACCAAAATTGTTGAAAAATATCAACAATCTCAAGGTTACAAGTCCATTTCCAGAGATCATGATGTTCCTTGGATGTGGATGGCAGAGAAAATTGATGAAAGTTTACAAATTAGGATAGTCTGGGTGGTGGATAAGCAGCCCTAATCAAGTTCCAAAGAAATACAAGCTGTCCTTAAGGGTCAGGCGGCATCAATGTCAGTGTGAACTATCCGTCCACATTGAATTAAATGAAATGCTATTGTAGGAGACCCAGGAGGACCCACTGCTGACAGACATAAATAAGCTTGACTGCAGTTTGCCATAATGTGCGGTGCGTGAGTAAGGCTGGCTTCACACCATAGTTTTGTTCTTGTGAATGGCATCCTGTTCTTTGCACGTCTCATGGTGGCACAGTCTACCGGGTCCGTGTCCTTTCAGTCCTATTTGTTGGTGTTCTCGCCTCTCCTTCTAACTGAACTTGACTCCTCAACTTTACTTGGCTGACTGGCTAACTGAATTTGGTGTTTTCTAGTTTTGTTTCTTCCCCTAACCGTGTCCTGTCCTAACTTCTCCACCCTCCCCTTGTCTCCTCCTGCCATCCAGTTGCTGGGCATAGAGTCCCTAGTCTGGGAATCGAGAATGTGTTGGGTGTGTGTTTGGGGTGACTGAAGTTACCCATCCCGGTTGCTGCGCCATCTAGTGGAGACAGGTCCGCAGGGGCGCAACACTAGCTTCACTTTATAGCCCTAAATCCTGCTGGTTGGTTTCCTTTAAATATATCACAAAGCTGGAATTGCAATTTAGACTATATGCAATCTCAAATAACCAATTATTCTCAACCGTGGAAAGGAAAATCCAAACAATGTGATTGATGGATTTGCAGCAAAGGCACCTGGGGGACCCGCACTTAAAGGAACCCAGGTTTTCATTTTTAGACACTACAGTATTACCATTTTACTTGTTCCTACCCTTATTTTGATCATGATTTTTCAATCTACTCTCGGCTAGGATATTTTGTAATGTAGGAGCCCTCCTAAAAGTAATGCCTGGTTTGTTGGGCAAAAATGTCCAACTACTGGGTCATTTAAAAGAATACTCCAGTGTTGTGATAAAATGAACAGTCAAACTTAACATCCCTTCTGTTCTTAGTTTGTACTAAATCTGACTAATTCAGGCTCCTACAGCTCACATATGCTTTATTCAAGACATTTTTTGGATACTTTTTTTCTTTGAATCTTTCTAAGGCCAGGGTCACACATGGCATCTGTTTTGCACCAGATCAGTTTTTGGATGTTTTTTCTACGTAAAAAAACGCATATCCATGAATGGATGGTGCACTTAAGTGTGTCTGCGATTTTCAAAAACACTATGCCATTTTTTCCTGCCTCCAAAAAATGCTGCATGCAACGTTTTTGGGTGCAGGAAAAAAACGCATGCGGTTTTTTGACATGGGGCCCTATGGGAAACGCATCCATTAACACATGGTACATATAGGCACCATGCATTAACGCATATGCGTTTTTAAAGAAAAAATGACTAAGTACAAAAAAAGTTCAGGGGCACAGGAGGCACAAAATTCAGCCTAGGAAAAACAGATTGTTCATGCAAAAACACTTACAAAAACTGATTGCTATGTGTGACCCTAGAGCAGTGGTCTCAAACTCCAGGCCTGGAGGGCCGCACACAGTCCAGGATTTCAGGATGTCCATAGCATTTGACAGTTGGTAATCAAATGACCAACTGTCAAATTCCAAGGAAAATCCTGAAAACCTGCACTGTGTGCGGCACTCGAGGCCTGGAGTTTGAGACCCCTGCCCTAGAGTATTTCACTTTGGTCTTTAAAATCTTTAAAATGACAGCAGTTCCTTCTAATGCATTTGAACTGGTTCACTGGAACATTTTTAAGCCACTTGCTGTAGTGACCACTATGGAAGTGAACGTAGCTGTTTGCGTCCATATCGTTGGCCTCGAGGATCAAAGGCCAAAGACATAATCTTCCTGCTTATGAGTTTATGTTTTTATTGGGACTAAACATGATATGGCTGTGACCTACTGATGGGCAGAAATTCATTTTCTAGGTTTCTGACCCTCCCCAGGAAAGCAAAATGATACTGTGCGATCCTCAAGATGTATACATCAGGGGTCCCCAACTCCAGGCCTCGAGGGCCGCCATCAGTGCATGTCTTCAGGATCTCCTAAGGCTGGGTTCACATTGCGGCGTGCTCCGGTCCGGGGCTGTCCGGGGTGACAGCCTGGACCGGAGTTTTGCTCCATAGGAGACTATCGGGCGGGACGGAGCTGGATGGCAATTATCTGCCATCCGGCTACTATCTCGCCGGATGTATCCTGTAGAAACGGGATGTTTATGCTGAATCCAAAAACGTTGCATGCAACGTTTTTGGATTCGGAAGAAAAACCCCACTTGTCCCGGCTTCATCCGGCGAGGTAGCAGCCGGATGGCAGATAATTGCCATCCATCTCCGTCCCGCCCGATAGTCTCCTATGGAGCAAAACTCCAATCCAGGCTGTCACCCCGGACAGCCCCGGACCGGAGCACGCTGCAATGTGAACCCAGCCTTAGTATTGCTCAGGGGTTGGAATCATTACCTGTGCATTTGATCACATTAGCACCTGTGTAATACAAGGGAAATCCTGAAATCCTGCACTGTTGGCGGCCCTCGAGGCCTGGAGTTGGGGACCTCTGGTATACATTTTGGAAATCAAACTTTCATATTTCTGTGATTAATATAAGAAGTTACATTCGTCTTGGAGGATTTATGCTCAGCAGACTTAGGACAGTTAGGCTAGGGTCACACTTGGCAGTCAGTTTTTCTGCCTTTTACAAACCTGATTCTGTTTTTGTAGATTGCTATGATTGCATCCCAAAAACGCTATGCATTAACGCATGGTGCCTGTATGTAAAATGCGTTAACAAATGCGTTTCCCATAGGGCCCCATGTAAAAAAAATGCTTTGCGTTTTTTTACTGCACCCAAACATGCTGCTAGCAGTGCATTTTGTCACTGCATTTTTTGCATGGGAGCCTATGGATCTGTTAAAACAATCCATTTTCCTCAAATTCTAAGTTGAAAAGCTGGTTGGTTTTAACATATCCAGGGCTCAAGTGTGACCCTAGCCTTAGACTAGTTTTTGTAGGCAAAAGCACATTTAGCTCTACTAGTCGGCAGAATTATAAAACTAGCATTCTTCAAATCATAAATCACATACCTTGGGCTGTTAATTACATGAAGGGAGGGGGAAGAGGTAGAAAATGTTCTACAGAAACACAAAAAAAGGAGGAGTAGATCATCAGTTCTTGGAAAATGAAAAACATATTTTTTAGTGTATTTTCCTGACATACACGACAGGCGCTGAGCACACAGGACTGAACTGGAAAAGAACTACCGTAAGTTATACCTTGCAGTTTCTAGCTTCATGGAGCTTTAATAGTGTGTGGTGCTGACCAATTGGCTGAGGCAGAGAGCCGATTACTGCAGCTGGAAAGCACACAACCACACTATCAGTCTGGAAAGTACTATAAGCCCCAGTCACTCTAGTTTTGGTGTCTGGAAACACCTTGTGCCGCCCAGAGATTCTGGTTCTGACATCTCCTCCATCACTAGGGCCACCAACAGAATGAATACAGCGGCACCTGGTGACAGACACACATGTGGCAGCAGCATGACCTGGAGGAGATGGGACAATACTCAGGAAAGTTACCTGAAATGACAGGTACAATACACACATCTGCATAAGAAACAGTTACCTGAGACATCCAGAATTCCCATCTTGTGCATTGATTTGTACATCACACCACACATCCATATTTTACAGCCTTGTGTCCCTTCGTGTTTGTTTTCCCTCTCATTTAGATTGCACACATTGATCATTCCTTTCTGCCTCAGCTCTCTGTGTGAAGCCATTATTATTCAATCTCGGTGCCATTTTCCACTCCTACTTGTGTTCCTTCCTTTGTGCTGCCTTGTTTGCTTACAGAGATTTTTGCAAAAGTTTAGTTGAAGGGAAGTTAATTATAAAAAAAAAAAAAAAAAAGGGCACAAAGTTTAACAAGGGAAGAAAATGTAGAAGATTCCTTTGATAACGATCTCCTATGTGGGTGTTTTAAAAAATAATAACATATCCTCGTACTTAAAAAAAGAATCTATAAACCATCTTTTTTCACATAAATTTAACTTGTTAATTGGCTTTCTATAGCTAGTTTGTGGCTAAGGCTGCCTTCACACTGCGTCTTGGATCCGATCCGTGGCTGTCAGCTTGAGTCAGACAGCCCCGGACCAGATTTTGGCCCCATGGTATCCTATGGGGCCGGATGGAGCCGGATGGCAGCTCTCTGCCATCCGGTTTCCATCTCTCCGGGAGAATCCGGAAGAATTCAGATTTTTCTCACGGACACAAAAATGGTGCTTGCAAAGTTTCTGTGTCCGAGAAGAAAAATCTCCCCTAATTGCCTACTCCCGGATGCTCCCGGATTCACCCGGATCCTCCAGGATCCGGGGCAATCCGACGCTCCCTAACATTGAAGCTTATAGGGCCGGATTGCCCCGATTCGAGAGGATCCGGGATCCGGACACCTGCAGCTGCACGCCGCTGTCATTTCAGGACCACGGCTAGCTCCCCGCGAGCCGCGTTCCTGAATCATCATCAGTGTCAGCTGCGTCAGGCTGCACACTGGACCGGAGGGCATATTAGCACTCCGGTTCTGTGTGCTGATCCGGTCCGGGGCTGTCAGGTTCACCCTGACATCCACGGATTGGATCCAAGACGCAGCGTGAAGGCAGCCCAAGCAGTGGAATCCAATGTATCAGAAAAAATTTTCCCTTGAAAAATCACTATAGTTAAAACCTAAATAAAATCTAATACCATACATGGCATTAATAATAAACGCCCAAGTTGGGATGGTCCCAAGCATACAATGTTCTCCATCTCTACTGAACTTTAACATACCATATCCTCTGTTCTAATGGGGTACAAAGGAGAGATCTGACTGCTTCTCATTTCCCTCTCTCTATTAAGATAAACATTCAAGCTCAGTTTAGTGCATGTTTATGGTAAACTCAGCCAAAGTTATTAGTCAACACCTAACCCAGGTATGCAGCATGCTGAAAATATCTACACTTCTGTTACACCTGCCTATCAAATTAATTATGCATGGTTAGTTAAGCATGCATGTTTATAATGATGCTAATAGCTGTAGATGGTGACCAAATTAATCAACAGCTATTTCATGTATATGGCTTTTAATCTATTTCTGTCGCAAGACTGACAGAATTAGGCCCCTTTCACACTAGCGTTTTTTGCAAATTGCGGCAGATCCGGCAGAATTACAGCATCTGCCGCCTAGCGGCCACATTTGCGTCATGCCCATGCATTGTCTATGGGGATTGCGGCAGGTGTGGCAAGAGCGGTAGCCGCAGCTCTGGCACGTGCGGCCGCAAAAAAAAATGCCGTTAGCAGCGTTTCTTTTTCGTGGCCACAATTGACACAACTGCCGGAACCGCGGCTATACCACACTTGCTGCACCTGCCGCAAGTCCCATAGACAATGCATGGGGCTTGCCGCAAGTGTGCCGCAAATGCGGCCGTTAGGCGGCACATGCGGTAAAGCTGCCGGATCTGACACATTTTGAAAAAACACTGATGTGAAAGGGGCCTTATATAGACTGTGAAAGACACTGAAAACACTACTTTTTAGTCTTTTGGGAGGAAGGAATTAAAGGTTCCCCATTATTTGTCCAATTCTGTTAATTGGCAGCCATTTATTGGCTGTAGCAGTGATGTTCTGTACCAGCCAAAGGAGACAGTGTTCTATAGTGTAATACCAAAGGGACAATGATAATTGGATCCACGCTGCTGTTTAAAATAACAGATGTTCGTGTTATTATATACAGCAGCACGGAGTGAATTATCATTGTCCCTTTGGTATTACGCAACCATCCTCGGGGTGGTGGATCCTGCGGCAGCTGTTTGATGCGCAAATACTGGTTGTTGGTTGCACAACCTATCCAGGTGAGCAGTTATAGTACTGCATATATCCTATTGCACCAAGCAGATGAGACCCATTGCGCCTTTGTCTACCTCCCCTTTTTTAGTGTTCTATAGTGGACACAGAAATTCAAATCTGTTTACCAGTCTCTAGTGGAAAGTCAATGAGAACATTATTACAATATGCTATATGATGTGACTGGTACTTTGCAAATACATCATTAATAGAGATGAGCGGACCTGTGGAAGTTTGAGTTCTGGAGCTTCAGCTGGATTTTATATAAGGTTCTGTTCTGGACCCAAACTTCACCCAAACCTCATTGAAAGTCACCAATTGGGCAGTTTGGCCTTCTGCCCCATACAGCCAGTCATAATCAAAGCACTTCTGGTATAGGGAGGGCGGGTTTTGTCAATTTTTTATTTGTACACACTACATCCGAATATACTGATTTTACCCTCAGTGTGAGCCTCTCAAACACTGGGCTGAGCACTGAGTGTACCCGAGCACAGCGTTGCTCACTCCAGTGGTTTGCGTACATAAAGCACTTGAATTCCGAACCCAAACACCGACATTTTCATAAAGTCTCTGTTCGGTATGAAAACTGAACTTTAAAAGGATCCTGTCACCTCCAAAAAAGCCACCAAAGCTACAAAAACACGGTTCTGCAGCATCCTATCACTAAGCTCACATTCCTTTTGTCTCCTAAAAGCATCCTGTGAAAGTGGATAAAAACGATTTTCTACTCACTCATTAGGCATTATAATTAGTAGGGGCTATATTCTTTAGCCCTTAGGGTGTGTTGTTTTGCAGGCTCCAGGCTCCACCCTCTCTCTTTCTCTGTGCTGCTTTGCTTGTGCATGCTTTGCCTGCCCCCTCTCTATCACTCACAGAATGCAAATCATTAGTCCTGCCTTCAGCTCCACATCACAGCAGCACAGACAGAGAGGCTGGATCCTGGAGCCTGCAAAACAACACACCCTAAGGGCTAAAGAATATAGCCCCTACTAATTATAATGCCTAAGTAATGAGTGAGTAAAATCATTTTTATCTACTTTGACAGGATGCTTTCAGAAGACAAAAGGAGTGTGAGAATAGTGATAGGATGCTGCAGGGACATGATTTTGTAGCTTAGGTGGCTTTTTGGAGGTGACAAGATCCCTTTAAAGCTCTGTTCAGTCATCCCTAATCATTAGAAAATCTCTCTCAACAAGTGCATGCTCATTGGTGAGTACCGTATATACTCGCGTATAAGCCGAGTTTTTCAGCCCAAAATTTGGGCTGAAAAGTCCCCCCTCGGCTTATACGCGAGTATATACGGTAGGAAAAAAAAAAAAAATACAGCCGCAGCCCCGGAGGTATACAGGCCCCCCATCAAGTTCCAGGGCCCCCCCCCCACTTGCGCGCCAGCCTGTAAGGTAAATTCATACTTACCGGTGTCCAGTCGCGCCGCCCGCAGCTGCCGACATGACGATTCCGGGCTCCATTCAGCGTCTTCCCGCGGCTTCCTGTAGTCGCGGGCAATGACGTCATTGCCCGCGACTACAGGAAGCCGCGGGAAGACGCTGAATGGAGCCCGGAATCGTCATGTCGGCAGCTGCGGGCGGCGCGACTGGACACCGGTAAGTATGAATTTACCTTACAGGCTGGCGCGCAAGTGGGGGGGGGCCCTGGAACTTGATGGGGGGCCTGTATACCTCCGGGGCTGCGGCTGTATACAGCCCTGGGGCTGCGGCTGTATACAGCCCTGGGGCTGCTGCTTTATAAAGCCCTGGGGCTGCGGCTGTATACAGCCCTGGGGCTGCGGCTGTATACAGCCCTGGGGCTGCTGCTGTATACAGCCCTGGGGCTGCTGCTGTATACAGCCCTGGGGCTGGGGCTGCTGCTGCTGTATACAGCCCTGGGGCTGGGGCTGCTGCTGTATAAAGCCCTGGGGCTGCGGCTGTATACAGCCCTGGGGCTGCTGCTGTATACAGCCCTGGGGCTGGGGCTGCTGCTGCTGTATATACCTCTGGGGCTGCATATGGGGCTGCATATACCTCTGGGGCTGCATATGGGGCTGCATATACCTCTGGGGCTGCATATACCTATGGGGCTGCATATGGGGCTGCATATACCTCTGGGGCTGCATATGGGGCTGCATATACCTCTGGGGCTGCATATGGGGCTGCATATACCTCTGGGGCTGCATATGGGGCTGCATATACCTCTGGGGCTGCATATGGGGCTGCATATACCTATGGGGCTGCATATACCTCTGGGGCTGCATATGGGGCTGCATATACCTCTGGGGCTGCATATGGGGCTGCATATACCTCTGGGGCTGCATATGGGGCTGCATATACCTCTGGGGCTGCATATGGGGCTGCATATACCTCTGGGGCTGCATATACATCTGGGGCTGCATATGGGGCTGTATATACCTCTGGGGCTGCTGTATACTACCACTGGGGCTGCTGCTGTATACTACCACTGGGGAGGCTGCTGTATACCTCACTGCTGGGGGTTGTATACCTGTGCTGGAGTCCACCCTCGGCTTATACGCGAGTCAATAAGTTTTCCCAGTTTTTGGGGGCAAAAGTAGGGGGGTCGGCTTCTACACGGGTCGGCTTATACACGAGTATATACGGTAATGAGATCCTGGAGACCAAGTGTAGAATCATGTGCATTAATGCTTCATGAAATAAGGCACTGGAGTCCAAGTCTATTGATATGCTCAATGAACAACTAGGACATCAACCTCTCTAAGATTGTGTAAGGCTGCCTTCAGATTTGCAGATGCCTCCGCAGCGTTTTGCGGAGGCATCTGCAAGCATCTGCATGCAGACGGCAGCCCCTATCTTTATACTGGAGCGCATGGCGGTCTGCAGATGCTTGCAGACCGCCGTGCGCTCCCATTGCCCGCCATGAGTGATCTGTGCGTAGACGGATGCTGCGCACAGATCACACACTCTCGCCCGCACCAGGGACGCAACGTCTCGCGTCCCTGGTGCGGATGAGACTGTGTGATTTGTGCGCAGGCATCCGCCTGCGCACAGATCACTCATCGCGGGCAATGGGAGCGCACGGCGGTCTGCAAGCATCTGCAGACAGCCGTGCGCTCCATCATAAAGATAGTGGCTGCCGTCTGCATGCAGATGCTTGCAGATGCCTCCGCAAAACGCTGCGGAGGCATCTGCAAATCTGAAGGCAGCCTTAGAGCGTGAATTTTATGACGTAAGTAGCTCCGGAAGCATTTCAGGAATGGTGGTGGACATCGCTATGTATTTGTAAGGGCTTGGATTTACTGGTTGTTTTCATAGGCCATTTTGATGGTTACTATCTGACACACATCCAATAGAAGATCACCAATTAAAGTGACATATGCATTAACCTATTAGAGTGAGCGTCATTTGATAGTTCTTATGGATTAGCCAATGTTTGAATTTGGAAGAGATTAGATTTATCCAAAGAAGAGTCACAATGATTGGTTGACCGTCTGATGATTTCAGAATCTAACCTTTAAGGGTGATTTCACATTACGACTTTTTTCCTGTCCATGGGATCCTACTTTTTGTAGGACCCCACGGACAGGAACGGACACCACAGGGGGTGACCTATTCTGTGTCCGGGTCCGTAATTATCACGGATCCGGACACAGAATGAGCTGTGCTGAGCAATTTCACTTCCGCAATGTATATATACATTGCGGAAGTGAAATGTAAGTAAAATCAAGTGTTAAAAATAAAACAAAAAATCAATCCTCACCTGTCCAGCGATCCAGCGCTGTCAGCATCTAACTCTGGATGCTGAAAGGACCTGGCTGTACGGGGCAACCCGCTCAGCGTCATCGGTCACATGACCGGTTACGGCGGTAACAGGTCATGTGACTGTGACGTCAGGTCAGGTCCTGTACATCCAGAGATGCCGACGGCGCTGGTTCGCAGGACAGGTGAGGATCGATTTTTTTTTTTATTTTTAACACTTGATTTTACTTAAATTTCAATTCCGCAATGTATATATACATTGCGGAAGTGAAATTAGCAGGAGAGGAGCAGTTTTAGTGTACTGAGCATGCTCAGTACACTAAAATCGGCTCCGAGAAAGCGTCCGATGTTTTCTCGGACCATGCTCCATAGGCTCCCATTTTATGGGCCACGGATCATGTCGGATCTGATTCGGTCCGATTTGATCTGCTGTGCCCAAAATTGGAGCAGTCTCCGATTTTGGGTACAGCCAAAAATCGGACCAAAATGGATCTGACAAAAATCGGATGCCACTAAGGGCAAATCTGATCCGATCCGTGCCCATAGGCTAACATGGGGGCCAATTCGCATCCGTGGCTGTTCGTTTTACAACGGACAGCCACGGATCCCAAAAAATCATAATGTGAAAGCACCCTAAGAAGCCAAATTGTCAGATAATTTGCACATTACAGCCTCAATCCCTTGATGAACCCAATTATGGTATATACCTGAGGAAGGCTATTTCTTTTAACATCTTAGCCGAAACGCGTTGTACGTTCTATGTGTACTATTAAATAAAAAATCTTTTTTGAGAAAATGAAGAAATTATTCTGGAAGCGCTCACCGCATGAACCGTATTTTTTTGCCTCACATTTACCACTGACGGACCTATCGGCAGGGCGGTCTGATTGTCCGGCACAGAGCTGCAAGCCAGATCAATTGGACTATGATCCAGTTACCCAGGCTCTGGTAGACACACAATTCTACAAGACACCAAAAAGGTGAGGAGATTACCTCTGTTTATTTATCTTGACCACCCTAACATCTACACTTAGATCTGCGCCCTTGTGTCTTTCTTCTTTCCCCCCCACCTTCCCATCTCTTAGACCCAGCAGTCTTTTGAGGTGGTTTCCAAGTAATAATTAGTCTTTAGTTAGGATACCTCTTGTTTCCTTTGGTAAATTGTGTTTATTGTTGTCTACAGTGGTCTCCACTATCTCGGTTAAACACCACAGCCAATGATTGATTTACTGGTGCAGAGGTACAGCGGTGGTCTGGTACAACAGGTGAGTCTCTGTATATTTAACACCACCATGAAGTAATTTGTAAGATAAAATATTGTGGTGGACAACCCCTTTAAGGGCACGGCCACACTGGCATGAAAATCAGACGACTGCAATGCGTGATTTTATCGCATTGCAGTCAGACCCATGTTAGCTAATGGTGTAAAACTGACTAGCGGGTGTCGGACGCTTTTTTCTCATCCAGATTCTGGATGAGAAAAAAGTTGCAACATGCTGCGACAGTATGCGATCCTCACGCGAGAGTCGCCAATGCAAGTCTATGAGTCAGAAAAAAAATCAGACGGCACACGGACCATCTGAGACGCATCTGTTTTTTTCACTGGTATATTCTCATTCTGTAGCTCAGAACACTGTAAAATGTTCCTGTAAATGATTATACAGTAATAGCTGCTGAGAGAAAAAACAGACAGCGCACAGATGCCAAATGGACCAAAAAAACGGATTAAAGTCATCCAACTCTCCTGGATGAGAAACTTTCACGCCAGCGTGGCCGTGCCCTAAAAGAGTAAACCAGCATTTGGTGGAGGCATCTATATCGATTTGTCTGTTGGATTTTCTTCCTTGTTCTAGTTCTTGTTCCATAGGACATTAAAGGGGCAGTTAATATCAGAAGAACATTGGTCATATTATTTAAAAGAATTCCCCTGAATGGAACCCAGAAAACTACAAAAATAAATAACTAAAATTTACAAAACCCATAGAAAGCTCACATTTAAGGCTAGCCAGATCAAGATGCTGAATTTTTTCAGTACTTCCACTCTAGGGATATCCCAGATTCACGTGACTGGGGTTGTCACATAAAGCACCGCTACACTGTAGAAAATACTTATAGACCTCGGCGTAAATATCCCCTCGAGCACTATTGCTTCCTATTGATAGTGCTTAGTGGTTCACTACAGCTTTTACGCAGCTGTTCAGACATGGTTAATCGATAGTAAACAGACAAAAGGTCCCCATTAAGAAAGGTGTCTAGAATGCCAGGTATGACATCTCATTAAAATTCTTCTTAAGGATGAGAAATGATGTCGCTAAAACGTAAGTGATCCAACACCATTATTCTAGCATCATTCATTATCTACCCAACACCCTTCATATTATGTGAGAAGCAGGTCTTTCATGAGAAAGAACGATACAGAGGTAGATTTAAAGGGAGTTGTCCACTACTAGGAAAACCCCTTCTGTTTCCACATGTTTCCCCCAGGCAAAATAAAAAATAAATATATATACTCACCTCCCATGCTGGTACCGTTCCAGCGGTGTAGGTAATCGTCCCACGTCACAGTGTGATATCTCGTGAGCCCCACACATCTAATCACCGCCGGCATGTCTATCCCTGTACAGGAGACACAGGAGCAATCAACGGGACGTGAGCGTCATGGGAGGTGAGTACAGGCTTTTTATTTTACCTGGGGGGAAATGTGAAAACAGAAGGTATTGTCCTAGTAGTGGACAACCCCTTTAAAAGGGTTGTCCAATACCTGGCAAACTGGTTAAATTAAGTTGTCCACTTATGAACCAAAAATAATACTCCCCTTTTGTACTAGTGCCATTTCAGCCATATTGGGTACATGACTGTGGGAGCTCAGGTGGCATTGAACAGTAGGGCTGATGGATGTAAGAATCCCACTGATCTGATATTGAGTTATTTTAAGGATAGATCATCTACATTAAAGTTCTGGACACCCCATTTTTAAATGTAGTAGTGCCCGTTTTTGGAACAAAAAAAAACACAAGCCCTAGATTTGCCAGGGTGTGCGCAACATTGGCTGGCTTCACACTGCAGTTTTTTCACTGATCAATGTCCATCCAGTTTGTGTGCCAAAACCCGAAGAGGAGCCAGGAGAGGAACTTGCAGAGAAAAAGTATAATTCAAAGATTGACACCTGTTCTGAGTTTTGGAGACACTCCTGGTTTTGGCACACAAACTGGATGGACACTGATCAGTGAAAAAACTGTAGTTTGAAGCCAGCCATTGTTATTCCACGTAAGCCATTCAGCCAATCCATGGCTACTATGGGGCTGCTGCGCTTCCACTGTCCTCGGATGAATATGTGACAAGCAGTAAAAGTGAGAACGCAGTAGCAAAATAGCAATCTCTGATTAGTTGCAGCACTCAAATTCCATAATAATATCACATGCCCCCTGGCATACACAGAGCCAAAAGACTAAAAAGTGCCCCATGTACTGTTCTTGCACAGGGACCCTTTTCTGTGTGTGTTTCCCAGTGGAGCCACATGTGTTCTGTTGGTGTGCAAATGACGTTGTAATGCCACTTCAATAGAATGTATATGAGCAGTTGCACAAAGCAGTTTATGTAGGCACCCGCCAAAAATAATGCATACCAAACATGTCGCTTTAAAAAATTGCACCCTACAGAGATGGTACGGCGGTGGCCCCAGGAGTCGCACTGCCTCTTAGCGTTCCCATACAGACCCTGTAACTGTTTGTAATGAGGAATATTCTGTCCAGATCACAGTTTATGTATTCAGTATCTGTTGCAGGCTTCAATTTATTACCCTGCGCTTGGTTAGAGCGTTTTATTTCTACAAATGGATAGCAAATTGCTGGATGATTTTATTGGCGGTTTAGCGGCTTCATCGTTGCATTAGATGTTCATTGAATGGGAAACATGCAAATGCCGAGCGGTACGTGACGTGCTGCAATCTGCCGCCTTCTACATGTTGGATGTCTCTTTCCTTGTAATGTTTTCCACTACATACTTATAACCACAGTCTGATTTATCTATTTATTTTTTTTAATTAGTGAGCGCAGTTAGACAATGTCTCAAAGCCCAGGGTGATAAACGTCTTGTGCGCCAAGTGCTGATTAAATGCCGGCTCGTCTTCTAGTGTTCCCCCGCTATTATTTCTATGGAAGTGATTAGGATTTTAGCATGTAAATCTCATTATCTGATATTATATTAATCTTGGATTAAGACAAAAGCTGCATTCATGATTCTTCGTAACGATGATATGTCTCCTATATGTTGAATTAATTGGGGATTTTCATCTAAAACACACAATTTGTTCCATAAGAGTAAACATTATATTCAGTATTGATTGTGCTCAGAGACCAGCGACAAATGTTTGCATAGCTGATGTATCCACGTGTTATAGAGCAAAGAATGAACAAATGGACAAAATACATTGTAATATATAGTACATTAGGGGAAGCAGAGCTGGGGTTTCCTTCTCCTGGGAGTCCATTCATTTTAATGCCCCTATTCCTCAAACTATGGATTTGATTATGTTTTTTCTTTTGTTCTTGCATCTCTCCAATCTGGAGAGCTGGTCCTCTCTTCTTTGTATAGAAATAGTCATTTCAGTCAACCGGGTGTAGTCTTCAAAAAGATGTCCACAGAGAAGAGCTGAGACCACGCCCACTTGGTTAAATAGACCAGATTTATATGCAAAGAAGAGGGGTACAGGAAGAAAAGAAAAACAATGCTGGATTCAAGAGAACAATGGAATTTACTGTAGGTAAAAACAAATATGGCAAGTGACTGGTCTTCCGTAAAGGGGCTTTGCAGTTGTAAGTCAAAAGAGTTTTCCATTAAAACGTTTATCACCTTTTAACAGAATAGGTGATAGTTTATAGATTTGTGGGAAATCTGTACAATGGGGTATTTATATCCCTTTAGAATGAGCAATGATCAAGCAAGTTCACTACCAAATGTCAGGACTGTGGATCTTCTGTTGACGCTTTGTGCATTTCGTCCTTCTCCAATATGGCGACCTCTGCTTCGTTCCTCTCCAGGTGGTTTTGTCTCCCTGTCTTTACTAGGTCCAGTTCCTCATCCTGTCTTTGCTTGAGTATACTGCATGAAGCTCTTTTCCCTGTGCTCCCCCACCAGCAATGCCTGTTTGGGTTTCTACATCTACTGCAATCTGAGGTTCAGCTTTCCTCACCTTCCTCTTGTTCATCTCCTGAATCAAACTGCTCTGTGCTGTACATCTCTGCTCATTCCTACTTGTCAGCCTGAGTTATGTAAGTGCTGTTTTTCCCTCAAAGCTCTGCAGCTTCTCTGCGTGTTTATTGTTGCAGTGCAGTGTTCTGGACTTTGTAGGACTTTATTTAATTACGTTGCACTGCATCAAGTTCTGGACTTCCTTTCACAGGTTTCCCTGGGAGAATTCTGTGTTCATAGACTTTTTTGGCTTGCTATGACAACTCCCTGGGTGAACAGGGCTCATTGACTGTACTGCTATTTGCATCTTTCTGCTTAAATTATTCCAGAGACTTATCTGTTGGGCCTCTTCAAGTACTATTATAGAGTGTCCAATGAGATTTGTTTTCTTTGCTGCACTTTTCCTTGTTTATGTGTAATTGCAGAATATTCATCTTAAAACTAAGTCTCAGTCATGTCTTTGCTCCACGCTAGAAGATTCCTGGGCTTCCCATTATAGGTTATCACATCAATCCTACTCCATTAGGGACATAAGTTCCCCATTCTATCGTTCAGTAAGGTTGCAAAAGTGTTGCCTCCCTTACTGATGTATAAGTTATTTTTATTCCCCATACAACCACTTTATAGGGCTTTCCTACTGAATATATTCATCACCTCTACACAAGAGAGGTAATAGCTTTCTAATCACTGGAGGTAAAAACTCAGAGACCACCACAGATCCGAAGACCAACACTCAGTAATGCTCCATCTCTGTCAGCTCATTAATAGGATGGCATTGAGCATTTCAATGGGGCATTGTAAAGAACAGTTGTGAAGATTGATGGAGTCCTAGCGGTTGGAATCCTAGTCATCAGTAACTTAACACCCAGTTGGTAAAAACCCTTTAAAGTGCATTAGAAAATTATAGGATTGTTCCTATATACAACATTGATTATGGCATTCAATGGGTAACACACTGTAGATCAGAGGTTCCTGTTTGATTGGGGCTTGGAGCTGTAGTTTTATATTTCGGCATGAGGAGTGCCTGCAAGATCTGACTTAGCAACCTAACAAAACAGGAGAAACTTAGAGTATCATGCAAAATATACAAATTTTATTGTGGACAATAATCATGACAATACAGTAGACAGTTTAAAATACACAAGAAGTGGCCACTTGAGTCTCTTCTGACATATATGCAGTGTCAGGATAAGGTATACACATATATCAATGCATTAGTACAATGCATGTTGGTAAGAATTATGCATCACAAACGTAAGTACCATTAGGCTCCATGTAGGTATGTGGACTATCCAGTGACTGTAAAGTGCAAGTGCATACAAATAGTAAAGGTTGCTTCACAGCCAATTTAGTACAACAAACACTGGTTTGTTCACCACCTTACAATGATAGACTCATATCAAACCGCAAACACGTGATAGAACCTCATTTATATACATAATGGACATACCCATGACACCAAAAGGTAATCAATGTCTCACGAGTCTCAGGTCAAATGGTGATCATAGAGAAAGAAATAGGCCCCAGCGTGGCGTTTCGCTGGCTCAGCGTAGTGGCGCCAGCTTTTTCAGGGGGTGTTCCAGTGTCCCCCCTGAAAAACACAGCACTGATGAGACATAGTCAGAATCAACAACTAAACATTTATATTCAGGCATCTTTTAGGTGACATCTTCTCTGATTGAGTAATTGCTTTCTTTTTGTCTCTATCTTGTTCAGATAGCATGATGACTTTACATCCACAGCTTTTTCTCCACATTCCAATTTCTCCAGTCTTCTGCAGCACATCCCCACATGGTTCCCTTAAAAGATAAGAGTTTAATTAAAATGCCCTCAGTATAACAATATCTGTCCATATTATGACCTAAATAAGCCTTGTATGAGATAAAACCTCCAGACTGTCCACCTTAATAATTTATACCCACCATACTATCTGCCAGCTATAACTGCCACACTCTCTGCCATTTTCAATTATAACCACCACACCTTCCACCCGTGTAAACCACAGCCCATACCACGGCTGTCAGCTCACCATTGTTTTCCATTACACTCTCCATATCTCCACACTGTCCCCCTGCCATGCTAATGTCTCTCCATATTGTGCCCCTAATAAACACTGCCCCCTCTCTATATCCATTCTGTACCCCCATTTCACATTATGCTTTCATACTGCTACCACATTGCTGTCTCCAAACTGTACCCCCTTCTTGACATTGTCCCTCTACATGGTATGATAGTCATCATAGCCACCCATACAGAATGATTTCCCCAACAGCTCACCCATATACAGTATGATGTCTACCACAGCCCCCTATACAATATGTTTACCACAGCCCCCTTACAGAAAAATGTTGTCATCAGCCCCAATGCAGTGTGGTCACCACATTTATAATATTGCTAGAATGAGGCCCGATGATATCACATTGGGTGGACGGTGATGTCACGATTAGGAGCAGGCTCTGTGCGACTCGGGATGGTGACCATCTCTCACCCTGTGTGCAATCAACCCCCCTGTGCTGTCTTCTCCCCTCATGCGCCCTTTTCTTTGAGCTGTCTTCCCACTGTGTGCTCTCCCCATGTGCAGTTTCTTTTCCCCCTGTGCAGTCTTCTTCCCTCATGTGCTTTCTCCTTTGAGCTGTCTTCCCACCGTGCCCTCTCTCCCTGTCTCTCTCTCCCCTCTGTGCACTCCTCTTTGACTTGTTTCCCTCCTGTCCATTCTCTCCATGTGCTGTCTCTCTCCACTCCTGCGCCGTGTCTTCCCCTCATGTGCGCTCTCCTTTGTGATATCTTTCCCCTGGGTGATCTTCCCCCCTGTGTGCGATCTCCCCACTGTGTCCAATCTCCTCCTTTGCTTTCACCTTTGAGCTGTCTCCCCACTATTTATTCTCTTCCCCTTGTGCACTCTTTCTTCCCCCTGTGTGCTTTCTCTTTCCCCTGTGGGTGCTCTCTCTTCAACTTGTGATCTCTCTGACCTCCTGTATGTTCGTCCTACATGTGTGATCTTCCTGCTGTGTGGTGTTGTGGCGCCCTGCTCACGCAGGTAGCCACAGACTTCTCTAATGCACAGCTGGGTTTCCACAGCAGGTACCTACTACATGCAACATCTTCCACCCTGGCACAGTAGGGGGAGCTCAACTTGCTGCCCTTAGGCAAGATCCCCTATAAATACTGCTGCTGGGGGAGGAGTTAGTCAGAGTGTGCAGACGCTAGGAGAGCTGCGAAGACGTCCTGGTGGTCGGTGCCGCGCTTAGGCCCGAGCCATGACCCGGAGTGGCCCTTCTGACATCCCACAAGCCTAAGTGGGGACAGAAGGCAAGGAGCAGACAGCCTAAAGGGAGTGAGGAACTAGTGGAAGTTCGCCCAGAGACGTACCGGAAATTGGGGATCCGCACCTGTGGGATACTCCAAGACCACAGAAAACCCTGTCACACCGTGGAGGCTTCAGCCACCCGGTCCCCCTGTGGGTCAAGGAGAGGGAACCAGACACTGCAGTGTTCCACCGCAGTGATCAGAGAGGGTAACCCGTGGACCGCACAGGAGGAGAGAGAGCAGATGGCAAAAACAAGAAGAGAGGAGGCCAGTCTGGCTGCATGCAGGCTGGGCTTCAATTACCAAAGAGGAACAGAGGAGGCCTTATACCCACTTGCTGTGGGGACCCACTGTGCACCTGGTCACCTGTCAGTGCCCTGGACATCTTTACCTGCGTACCACCAGTAATAGGTAAAAGAGACTTCTGCAGTGTGCACGTGTCATTCCTCTCTGTTCCTGGAGCCCCTCATAGACTGCTCCATCACTCCCCATTCCAACCTACAGCTCCCCTCCAAGCTGCCCCTTCACACTATGCTGCCCCAGCGGTTCAGACCTATCTGTAGAGGACTTTACCAACTAGCCGCATTACCTCCCGCGGACTGTGGCGACGCTGGTGACCCATCACCAGAAACTACAGGTGGCGTCACGTGAACTGTACATAGAATCCCCTGTAAATATAACCCCTTTTTGAAGTGTCAACCAGGACACGGGATCAGGCAGGGCCACCACTCCCCGTGACACAGTAACGCTACCCACAGAGCCTGATACCTGAGTACCCCAAAGAATGGGTCTTGACACTGTGTCTCCTCCTTGTGCTGTCTCTCTCCTGTGCGCTTTCTCTGCTCCCTTGTACGCTCACCCTCCAGGGCGCTCTTTCCGCTGTGTGCTGTCTCACTCCCCCCGAGCACTCTCTCTTTCTCTTGTGCTGTCTCCCCCCTGTGGGCTCTCTCTGCCCCTTGTAGGCTGTCTGTCCCCTTGTGCCATCTATCCCCTTGCTGTGGGGCTTAGGGAGATAGAGGGCACATGCACTGATGCTGGGGGGTGAGGGCACATTGAGATGAGGCATATGAAGCTGGGGGGGTCACATGCACTGATGCTGGGGCTAAGGGCACATGTAACTGGGGGGCACATGGAGATGGGGAGTCACATGGAGCTGGGGGGCACATGCACTTATGCTGGGGGTGGCGGTGGCGGTACAAAGAGCTGGGGTTTAAGGGCACATGGAGCTTGGGGAAAATGTTGCTGGGGGTGTGAGCAAATCGAGCTGGGGTGAGGGCACATGGACCTGGGGCTTGAGGGCATATAGAGCTAGGGCATATAGAGCTGAGGATGAGGGCACAAGGAGCTTAAGGGCACATGGAGCTGGGGGGTACATGGAGCTTGAGGGCATATTAAGCTGGGGGGCACATGGACTGTGGGCACATGAAACTTAAGGTTACTTAGAGCTGGCTGGAGCACATGGAGCTGGGGGGCACATGGAGCTGGGGGGGCACATGGAGCTGGGGGGCACATGAAGCTGGGGGAACACAGGAACCTGGGGGGGGCAGATGGAGTTGTGGGGCACATGGAGCTTGGGGGCATATGTTGCTGAGGAGCACATTGATCTGGGGGCATATGGAGCTGTGGGGCACATAGAACTGCGGGGGTGGGGCACATGGTACATTTACCAGCCTGCACCTCCTCTTTGCTGTGACTTCCTAATTCTTACAGGAGGCTGTGATGAAGCGGGGTGTGGGGCCAGAGCCACATCACACAGTGACTTTGCCCCTCTTCTCCCCGCCCATCCCACTCTGAGGCAGTCACTCACCCTGGTTTTGGGTGGCATCAGTTGAGGTGTGTGCGCACCGCTGCCGGTAATGTGCTTCCACCAGCCTGTGCCATATTTGTACTCCCATCACTTGGGTGTGATAATATGGTGTGGCGTCCAGCAGCACAGGGCATTGTGGAATCTGTGGACACCCTGACGCAGGAAGTTGATGATGGACAGGATAAAGAAAGTATATAATAGATGTCACAACAGCCATCAGTATACAGTTCCCCACAGTCCCCTATACATTATGATGTCCCACCCAGACCTTTATATAGTATGATGTCCCTACAGTTCAGGTATAATGTCCTCCTCAGCTCACAGTATAATGTTCCTATAAAATATGATGTCTCACAGCCAGCCCCTCTTATGTCCCCACAGCCATCCCCATGTATGTCCCCATACCCAGCCCCATGTATATCCCCACACCCAGCCACACATATGTCCCCTCAGCCTGCATTATGTATGTCTCTACAGCCTTTCCCACATATGTCCTCCCAGACACCCCCATGTATGTGCCCACAGCCTGCCCCTTGTATATCCCACAGCCAGCCTCTCATGTCATCACAGTCAGACCCATGTATGTTGCCATACCCAGCCCCATGTATGTCCCCACAGCCTGCATTATGTACATCTCTAGAGCCTTCCCCACTTATGTTCCCACAGCCAGCCCAAAGTATGTGCCCACAGCCTGCCCATTGTGTGTCCCACAGCCAGCCTCTCATGTCATCACAGCCAGGTCCATGTATGTCCACACAGACTACGCACATATGTTACCACATCCAGCGCCTCATATATGTCCCCACTGTCAGCTCTTTATATATCCACTGCTAGCCTCACATATGTCTGCCCCCACAGTATGCCCCACATATGTCCCCAAAGTCAACCACATATATGTCCCCATATCCAGCCCCATGTGTGGCGCCCTGCTCACGTGGGTAACCACAGATCTCTCTAATGCACAGCTGGGTTTCCACAGCAGATACCTACTATGAACAACACCTTCCACCCAGACACAGTAGGGGGAGCCCAACTTGCTGACCTTAGGCAAGATCCCCTATATATACTGCTGCTGGGGAGGAGCTAGTGAGAGTGTGTGCAGACGCTAGAAGAGCTGCATGGAAGTCCTGGTGTTCGGTACTGTATTCAGGCCCGAGCCAGTGACTCGGAGTGGCCCTTCTGCGTCCCACAAGCCTAAGTGGGACTGAAAGCAGGGAGCAAGGAACTTGAGAGAGTTCGTCCCCGGAGAAACGCCGGATATTGGGGATCCGCACCTGTGGGGAACTATAGGCCCACAGAAAACCCAGTCATACCGTGGAAGCTTCAGCTACCCGGTCTCCCAGGAGGGTCAAGAAAGGGAGCCAGGTACAGCAGGCCAGCCGCAGTGTCCAGAGAGGGTCATCCCAGAGACCGCACAGGAGGAGAGAGACAGACAAAGGAAGAGAGTGAACGCAAGTCAGGCTACAGCAGGCTGTGCTTCAGAGACTACACAAAGCAGAGGAGGCCTTATACCCACTTGCTGTGGGAACCCACTGTGCAACCCTGTCACCCGTCAGTGCCCTGGATCGTTTACCTGCTCAACACCAGTAAAAGGTAAAAGAGACTTTCCTGCGTGTGTGCATTCTTCCTTTCTATTACCAGCATCCTCTATAGACTATTCCAACTCTCCCTATACAATCTCATCCCCACTACAACCTGCTTCTCCTTACTACGCTGCCCCGGAGGTTCCAGTCCTGCCTGCGGAGGACTATACCATCTCAGCCGCAATACCACCAACCTCCGGAGGACTGTAGCGGCGCTGGTGACATCTCACCAGGTACTGCAGGTGGCGTCACGACAAACTATAAACTTGTACATAATCCCCTGTATATAAATCCCCCTTTTAAAGATAGGCCCAGGACACGGGATCAGGCACGGCCGCCATTCCCCGTGACACAGCAGTTAACACTTCGCCGCCTGACACCTGAGTACCCATACCCTGGGCTCGACAAATGTATGTCCCTACAGCCTTCCCCACATATGTCCCCACAGCCAGCCCCATGTATGTGACCACAGCCTTCTCCTTGTATGTCCCACAGCCAACCTCTCATGTCATCACAGCCGCTCTCAGGTATGTCACCACAGCCAGCACCTCATCTCATCACAGCCAGCCCCTCATATGCCCCCACAACCTGCCCCACATATGTCCACACAGCCAGTTCCATGTATGTGCCCACATCAAGTGCCATGTGGGTCTACACAACCTGCCACATGTATGTCACTAGAGCCAGCCCCATGTACGTCAACACAGCCAGCCCCTCATATCTCCACAGCCAGCCCCATGTTTGTTCCACAGCTAACTCCATGTATGTCCCATAGCAAGGCCCTCTTGTAATGTCCCCCATTCACTGGTAAACTAATGTAAGAAAAAAAAAGCTTATACTCACCTAATCGAGGCTCCTGATCTCCCCAACCTCTGTCTCCTCTTCTATCCTGTACAGCAGTGGGCGCCATCTACTGTCCCCTGTGTGAGCTGTCTCCTACAGGGTGCAGGCTGGAAGTGTTCTGTATTCATCTCTGGGTTGTATATGTGTGATGCTTTGTGGGATCCCCTTTCCCAGCGCTCCGCACATGTACAGCAGATATTGGGAAGGGGTTAAGGAGCAGTTACTTGCTTACTACCAGTTTATATGTTCATTTATATTTAGGAAACATAGGCATATGCTAATTGTATAATACACTGAGGTTCAGTAGGGGAAGTATAGCTGAATTCATTTGCATAAATTACCAAATGAGTCTAAGATTCCCATGGTGCAAAAATGTTACTAGGTAACTAAATAGCGCTTATACTTAATAGTGTTACATTGCGGAATTCAATTAACCACTTCATTGGTAAACTCTTTCCATATCTCAGGCTCAGTGCTTGCCATATTTGGGGAGTATAACATAATATTAGAGGTTATAAGTGACTGATGACCTGGTCGCTTCCTCTGATAACCTATTAATTCAATCAGGTTTTTGTATTAAATGTCTTTTTAAAAAGAAATGTTGATCATTTTTTACATTTTCACATTATTATCTATATTGAAAGAAAACAAAAAACATTTTGCCATTTTAGCATTGGTCACTAAGCCTAGATCCATACCAAATTCATACTTCTTGTTCCCTTCAGCAGCCACATGGACATAGGCAGCAATAGACAGGCTCAT
Organism: Allobates femoralis; assembly: GCA_033576535.1. Lineage (NCBI taxonomy): Eukaryota > Metazoa > Chordata > Amphibia > Anura > Aromobatidae > Allobates > Allobates femoralis. Next base: position 695,104,902 of record JARQOC010000002.1, on the reverse strand, counting down.
TGACTTGTATACAACCCCTGGCAAAAATTATGGAATCACCGGGCTCGGAGGATGTCCATTCAGTTTTGAACGGTTACTGTTGTAGACCAAGCAGGGGGAAAAATTCTGTGTTCATTAATTGATCAATATTTCAGCATTGATGCCAATTTTTTTTCCTAACCTAAGGGGTCCGTTCCACGCTACGATATTGTTAACGATATTGTTTGTATGTCACGGCTTTTTGGGTGGAGCAATGATGTTGTAACAACGTTGTTTCGTGTGACGGGTAGAACCATCAACATTAAGTCAGCTGAACATTAAATGGGAGGTTTTTGAACCGGACCTAAAACCAGATGATGATCGCCCGTCCAACCTGCAGCATCGGTGTGTGTGACACCTTGATAACGATGTCGTTAACGACTTTGCCTATTCAGAACTGAAGGACGTAGGAGATCAAACGACCGCAAGTATCATTCGCTTGTCGCGGAATCGTTGCTGCGTCGTTCACGATATCTGTATGTGTGACATTTCACTAGCGATCATTGAACGACAGTCAAGCGATATAAGTCAAGTCGGATTGTTGGTTGCTTCGTTTGACCATTGAAGCGTGTAACGGGCCCTTAAACCAAATTTCGGAGGGTTTCAGCTTTCAAAAGAGTAATTTATACAACCAATGGATGAATTTAATGTCCAGTTATAAGCTTTTATTTACATAACATGGATAAGCGACATAACTTCTGTCAGGGAGTGTAAAGGCCCCGTTACATGCTATGACGTCCCAGCAATCCCACCAATGATCGGGATCGCTGGGACATCATTAGCTGATCGCTTGTGAGCTGTCACACAGGCAGACTTACCAGTGATCAGGACCAGCGAGAATGCTGGTAACCAGGGTAAACATCGGCTGCGCTTAGTTACCCAATATTTACCCTGGTTACCAGCCTTCCAGTGCTTGCTGTGCGCGCTGGGAGGTCGTTCATTGTTGGTCTTCCGCTGTCACACGCGCAGATGCTGGCTGCCCAGCGGGAGACCAATAATAAATTTATGGTCCAGTCCATTCTTGCATGATCACTGATCAACAAATTTAGCGTTGGTCGTTGATACGTGTCACACGCTACGATGTCGTCGCGACATCGCTGCAACGTCACCAAACCGGTGACGTTGCAACGATATCGTGAATGATATCGTAGCGTGTAACGGGGCCTTAAGGATCACGCACATTAAAATTCAATATTCCCAATCCTATTTTTCCATGACATCTGCCAAACAGATATTTACTATCATCCCATAGTCATTGATAATACACCTATATATAAAACAAAGCTTCGAGATAACTTCCAACTTCTACTGAAACTTTTTCAGAATTCGGAGTTTTTATACTTATGGACATTTTGTCTGTGAGTTCAACAGTTCGCTTATCTGCGGCTCCGGAGATCACCGAGGTCGTCCTGCTGCTTAAAATATAATGATATTTCCATCTGTAAGGAAGTGAAATCTTCCGCTCCAGTGTAACATATGCAGTAAATAAATAAGAACCTGGGTTTAATACTGTCAGAGAATATTTGGGTAAATTGTATAATGAGGGATTGCAGACCCCTGGTGTGAATGAGCTAATATAATATGAATACGACTTTAATGAGCTGTAATTATCTCAGAAACAGAAGTTCATTTGTTCATATCACAATGACACAAACTATCTACTCTCTAATTTCGGGGGAGTCCGCCGAGAGCGGCCGCCGCTGAACGTACTGTTAAATGTGTATTTGACAGCTATTTTATCCACATAAATTATATATCCTCATAATCAAAACATGAAGACGTTCTCACTATGTACAAAAGAATATAATATAATATCGCCCATAGCAGCAAGAGAGGAGAGTAAAATGGATTCCAGTTTGAAATATTCATGATTTGGACAGAAAAAAAAGATAGAACATATATGATATCTCATAACTGGCAACTTTTACTACCAGAATGCACTATACATTACACTATACGTTACAACGCACGTTTCGCTCAATTGAGCTTCTACAGATCCACTGGTACCTGTAGAAGCTCAAGCGAAACATGCATGGTCCTAGCAGACGCAGACGGCACCCTGCAACCCGCTCGCGTGTCACCTGTGCGCAACTGAAATAAAGATTCCAAGCCCACCCGCTGTGAGGGCAGCCAGTACTTTTCGACGCTACATAATCAATATACTGTGGCACTTAGGACTGCACCTCAAGAGGGTAGTGAAGACGCCAACACTCCCTCCCCTGATGGGAATAAGGTATATACTTGGCAGTCTCGAAGAATAGTGTGGGAATTCAAGCAAATATTAGCACCACAGTCCCCCCTCCCCCCAGATTACGCGTTTCAGCACAGTTGTACCTTCTTCAAGGTTCAGAGCTCAACTGAACTGAGCTGGTATATGACTAGAAACTGCAGGGTAGGAGGTACCACAAAGTTGGGTGTAACTATGATTAGATACCGGTGTATCATGCATTGGCTCCGAAAGGAGGAGCTCTATAAGCGGTTAGCATAGCATTATAACAGTTCGGGAGCCAACATGAAACAAAAACAAACACACCATTATCCAAAGCTATCCACAGGGTATGGGATGGTGTTGCAAAATGGAGTGATAGCCTTCCTTATTCAAAATCCCTTTTACCTGGTACAAATCTCCCACTTTACCAGCACCAAAGCAACCCCAGACCATCACATTCCCTCCACCATGCTTGACAGATGGCGTCAGGCCTCTTCCAGCATCTTTTCAGTTGTTCTGCATCTCACAAATGTTCTTCAGTGTGATCCAAACACCTCAAACGTTGATTCATCTGTCCATAAAACTTTTTTCCAATCTTCCTCCATACAATGTCTGTGTTCTTTTGTCCATATTAATCTTTTCCTTTTATTAGCCAGTCTCAGATTTGGCTTTTTCTTTGCCAATCTGCCATGAAGCCCAGCATCCTGGAGTCGCCTCTTCACTGTAGACACTGAGACTGGCGTTTTGCGGGTACTATTTAATGAAGCTGCCAGATAAGGAGCTGGGAGGCATCGATGTCTCCAACTAGAGACTCTAATGTACTTGTCCTGTTGCTCAGTTGTGCAGTGGGGCCTCCCACTTCTTTTTCTACTCTGGTTACAGCCTGTTTATGCTGTCCTCTGAAGGGAGTAGTACACACCATTGTATGAAATCTTCAGTTTCTTGGCAATTTCTCTCATGGAATAGCCTTCATTTCTAAGAACAAGAATAGACAGTCGAGTTTCACATAAAATTACTGTTTTTCTGGCCATTTTGAGAGTTTCATAGAACAAACAAATGTAATGCTCCAGATTCTGAACTAGCTCAAAGGAAGGTCAATTTTATAGCTTCTCTAATCAGCCAAACCATTTTCAGCTGTGCGAACATACTTGTACAAGGGAAATGTATGGATTAATATTTTGAAATATTCATAAGTTGACTGCCCCTGTCCTAATTGATATGGACCAAGTGCCAGCGTGAAAGTATGACACCAGACACACAGAGTCAGATGTACACTCTCCTTGGTCAGCTCCAAAGTGTGGCTCCAAGTGAGGTTTATTTGAACAGGCATGAACTTATAAAACTTCAGTAAGGGGCTCTACCAGCCCTACTCAGATGTATTCATTGGTTAGTGGGTTGGATAATGGGCTAGTCCATGGGTGGATCCATGAGGTCATCAGGGGGTGTGGTTTTGATTGAGTATGTCCCGGTGATGTATCATTCTGTGATTGGTCTGTACTTCTATGGAATTCAGCTTCCTCCAGTAACTTCTTATTAGAAACAGGATGTAGTCATAAACCCAGTCACCATCTTGCACACCATCGCATGGTGTGATGAAACAGGAAATGGCAGCCATGTTTAGGTCTCAACTAAGCTTATGCAATGTAAAATAATACACTCTATGGGTCGTTTCTCTCAACCCCTTATGTCTTAAGGTTAATTAAGTATTTGATCCTATGAGCTATGACTCTCCTCAACACCTACATATCCATTAGTCTTCTTACACAGTTAGCAAACACAATGTACCATTAAAACACTGGAGTGGTGGTTGTTGGAAATGGGCCTCTATATACCCAGACGTTTGCAGCTAGAATAGTCATTTACCACATTAACAATGTATAGAGTGTATTTCTGATTCATTGAAAAAAAATGTGCTTTTCTTTCAAAAATAAGGACATTTCTAAATGATCCCAAACTTTTGAACGGTAGTGTACATATATAATGTGTAAATGTACAACACTTATTTTCACTGATATATATATATATAGATAGATACCATCAAAAAACGGACTGCAGTACTCCTTCTTTCTTTTCAAAATGCGCCTTTATTGGCCATCAGGTGTAATACTGTATTGCACCTGACGGCCAATAAAGGCGGTTTTTGAAAATAAAGAAGGAGTACTGCAGTCCGTTTTTTGACATTATATGTAAGATGGAGGGGAGAGAAGCCTGGACTGATATTGCACCCGGTTTGAGCTGTGCTGCTCTTTTTCTATTTAGATAGATTGATAGATAGTAGTCATGAAGATGTGAAACCGGGCACTCACCTGTATTCAATCCTTCACTTAAACAGAATGGTGTCCAGGCATAGGTTGCTCAGCCCCAACTGTACAGACTGTAATCCATAGGAAAGAGAGGATGGCTGCACCCGTGTTTCCTGGTTGCAAACCGACTTTATTAAACCATGTGTTTGATACATCCAGGGGTGCAGGGAGGGAGATGCTGAAGCGACGGTCACCGTTTCGCAGATAACTTCCGCTTCTACGGGCTCTCAAGCCCATAGAAGCGCAGGTTATCCGCGAAACGGTGACCGTCGCTTCAGCACCTCCCTCCCTGCACCCCTGGATGTAATACACGTGGTTTAATAAAGTCGGTTTGCAACCAGGAAACACGGGTGCAGCCATCCTCTCTTTCCTATGATAGATAGATAGATAGATAGATAGATAGATAGATAGATAGATAGATAGATAGATAGATCATCCCCAATTTTCTAAATAATTATATTTCTAAAGGTGAAAACGTAATGACAACATTGAACTTCATATAAAAGCCTTTAATGGTGATGAAAATTCAAGACATCTCTTGTATGCAGACACTAGTCACCTTCATTGCTTCAGTGGATTCTGGTCCATTCTTCCACATAAACACTCTCTTCACATCCTGAAGGTCCCATGGATCTTTATATGTTCTCTGAGCTTTAGTTCTTTACATAAATGTTCTATTGGATTCAGCTCCTGTGATCGGCTTCGGCCATTCTAGCAGCTTTACTTTCTTTCTATGTTACTAATTGAGGGTTTCTTTAGCTGTGTATTTGATATCATTGTCTTGCTGAAATATTCATTCTTTTTTCATCTTCATCATCCTTGTAGATGGCAGCAGATTTTTATCAAAAATGTCTCATCTATTTGTCCAGTCATCCTTCCTTCAACTATATGAAGTTTGCCAGTGTCATGTGCTGATAAACATCCCCACACTTTGATGTTCCAACCTCAAAACTTCACTGTTGGTATGGTGTTTTGGAGGTAATATGGCCTCCAAACATGGTATTATGGCATCCGAAAAGATCAATTTTGGTCTTATCTGACCAGACAACATTCTCCCAGTATTTCACAAGCTTGCCTATGTATTGCTTAGCAACCTTTAAACATGCTTGAACATACTTCTTCAGAAACTGAGGTGAGTATGCATACAGGCCATGGAGGTTGGGGGGCCATGTATTTCAGCAAATAATTATAACAAACTAAAGGTTGCTAGTAATGAGCGAGTAGCGAAATATTCGCATTCGCTATACTTATAACGAGTAGTTGTTAATACTTGCATATTCGTCCGACTGGCGAGTCTAATATTAGTCAATTAGTGATTGGCTCCGCCCACATACATCTGGTCATGAAACAAGCATTTCCCGGACAGGGTGGGAGGGCAGGCTTTTTTAGGATTTCAATGCATAAAACACCTTACTGTATCCCCCAGAGAGACTCTAACATTTATTCTGCTCTCCCAGAGGTGCCAACTCACTTTGTGTACTGAAGGGAGCTGTAACTTTGTGTCAGATTGATAACGATTGACACATCACTCACGCACCAACAATACTTGCCGAGTAGTGAGTATCGCAAATATCATACTATTCGTGCGAGTAGTGAATAGTAACAATTACACTCGCTCATCACTAAAGTTTACAAGTCCATCTATAGAGATCTTGAAGCTCCTTTGCCAATGGCACTTCAGTTAATCTCCCTGGACATGGGCAACAGAGAAAAATTGATTAAAGGTTGCAACACAGAAAAGTCCAGATGGTGAATAAGCAGCCCCAATCAAGTTCTAAAGAAATTCAAGATATCCTGCAGGCTCAGGGTGCATCAGTGTCATCTATCCATCCACATTTGGATGAAATGAAATGCTGTGGCAGGAGACCCAGGAAGACCCCACTTCTGACACAGAGACATAAAAAAAACTAGACTGCAGTTTGCCAAAATGTACACGAGTAAGCCAAAATCCTTCTGGGAAAGCGTTTTTTTGACTGATGAGACCAAGATAGAGGTTTTTGGTAAAACACTTCATTCTACTGTTTAGCAAAAATGCAATGAGGCCTACAAAGTCTATAATAAAATATGGTGGAGGTTTAAAGAAGTCTTGAGGTTGTCTTGATTCCTCTGTCACTGGGTGCCCTGACTGTGCAAGGCACCTTGAAATCTTAATATTACCGAAGTATTTTGGGTCACAATGTAGTGCTCAGTGTCAGAAAGCTGGGTTTGTGTCCTAGGTCATTAGTTTTCCAGCAGGACAATGAGCCCAAACATACTTTAAGAAGCTCACAGAAATGGATGGAAACAAAGTGCTGAAGAGTACTGACGTGGCAGCAATGAGTCCGGATCTAAATCCCATTGATCACCAGTGGAGAGATCTTAAAATTGCTGTTGTGAGAAGACGCCTTCAAATATGAGAGACCTGGAGCAGATTATAAAGAAGAGTCCAAAATTCCAGGTGAGAAGAAGCTTGTAATGGTTATAGGAAGCGATTGTTGCAGCAGGGACCGCTCCGCATGTACATTAAAATAGCAGCAACAGATACTGCAAGCGATGAGCTTACAGTCCCTTGGAGAGTTCCCTGCCATGAGATGCGGGGTCTGTTAGTTACGCAAATTGGTACCGACCGGCACTGCTTTGGACAGTTCTATTAAAAAGCCGACAAATAGCGGCTATTATTTTACAGAAGATTTAACCCCTTCAGACCCATGGTGTGATGACACCAAGTGTCAAGAGAGTGAGGACACTTTCTAAACACATGGTGCCACCAGACCAGCATGTTATTAACCCCGCAAAGACCGGGTTATGAGCCGCATCAGCAGCCTCGGTGCAGAATTGCCGTGCAGAGGCTGCTGATGTGGTTACTAGCCACAGAAAGCCCAGAAATCATTAAATTTGACTATTTATCTGTTTTTCAACTGATCATCTTGTACCACTGCTGTCACAGTGGTACAAGATGATTGGTTACTGTACAGCACAGCGGGAAATTTAAACTCTGTGGCTTTGACAGCCACAAAGTTTAAATTCCCCGACAAATGCTGTCTGCGGTCCTTCAGGACCACTCAGCTCCTCCCCACCTATCCGTTGCCTGGTATAAAGTCCTAGGTATAGGGATTCGGGAGTGTGTTGGGTGTTTGGTTTGGGGTACATGGTTCACCATCTCAGCTGTTGTTTTATTCTGTGGCCACCAATCCGCAGGGGCGCTACAATAAGGATGTCTAATAGACTCTTTCCATTGCTAACCCCTGGGCTTGATGCCAGCTGACAATTCACAGCTGACTCAACCCCAAAAAACATTATCCCATTTGCCAACGTATTGTGATAATTGGAAAGGGTGGGTGTGAAATGCCAAAATTGGCGCAACTAATGTGATGTGCCAATTCTGGGGTGGCTATGGGCTGGTATATTTAGGTTGGGAAGGGCCAAATAACCATGGACCTTCTCAACCTGATAATACCAGACCACTGCTGTCTGCTTTACCTTGGCTGGCTATGAAAAATAGGGGGGGACTCCATGCTTTTTTAAAATAAATTATTTATTTACTTCCCAGCAGTGACCTAGGAGTCGGATGTGTCCAGGCATCTTCGCCCTGCTGTTTCCATCCATTTCAGCAATTTTCCTGTCCGCTCAGCCCTCATAGAGGGGTCAGCCAGAAAAATGATTGCGTTCCCCATTGATTTTCATTATACTTGTTACTCAAATCGAGCCCCTCCGTGCATCCGACCTGCTCAATTTCAGTAACGAGCACCATAACAGTTTAGTGCTTACACATCACTAGTGCCATCACTTTCAGCCTTGACTGTAAGTAGAGACATTTCCTGGTGGGACTTCTCATACTGTGGGTTGGCCATTATAGTGTGCCACTATAACTGTGGAGGCACCATAATGAGTGGATGGATGTGGGGGCATCATATTGTATGTGGAGAAATGTATTATGTGGAAAGCATCATACTGCATCGAGACACAATAATGTATGGAGCGTTTCATACTGTATTGGGCACAATAGTGTATGAAGGGTATTATACTGTATTGGGTACGGTAGTGTATGAAGGGTATCATACTGTATTAGGCATGGTTGTGTATGAAGGGTATCATACTGTATTTGGCACGGTAGTGTATGGAGGGTATCGTACTGTATTGGGCACGGTAGTGTATGGAGGGTATCGTACTGTATTGGGCACGGTAGTATATGGAGGGTATCATACTGTATTGGGCACGGTAGTGTATGGAGGGTATCATACTGTATTGGGCACGGTAGTGTATGGAGGGTATCATACTGTATTGGGCACGGTAGTGTATGGAGGGTATCATACTGTATTGGGCACGGTAGTGTATGGAGGGTATCATACTGTATTGGGCACGGTAGTGATGAAGGGTATCAAACTGTATTTGGCACGGTAGTGTATGAAGGGTATCATACTGTATTGGACACCATAGTGTATCGAGGGTATCATACTGTATTGGACACGGTGTATGAAGGGTATCATACTGTATTGGGCACGGTAGTGTATAAATGGTATCATACTGTATTGGGTACCATAGTGTATGGAGGGTATTATACTGTATTGGGCACGGTAGTGTATAAAGGGTATCATACTGTATTGGGCACGGTAGTTTTTGGAGGGTACCATACTGTATTGGACACGGTGGTGTATGGAGGGTATTATATTGTATTGGACACGGTGGTGTATGAAGGGTATCATACTGTATTGAGCACCATAGTGTATGAAGGGTATCATACTGTATTGGGCACGGTAGTGTATGGAGGGTATCATACTGTATTAGACATGGTATTGTATGGAGGGTAGCATACTGTATTGGGCACCATAGTGTATGAAGAGTATCATACTGTATTGGACATGGTGGTGTATGGGTGTCATACTGTATTGGATATGATAGCGCCTGTACAAGCACTGTGAAGGAATCGTCTTGTATTGAGGGGAATGTGGTGATATAGTACAGTAATATTTCTGTTTGGGCACATATAAACAACTAGGCGAGATTAAGGTACTGCCAATAAAAATTGAAGTATGTGAACCTCTAACTTATATCTTCAGAAGTTGAGCGACATTTGTTTGACTGAAGTTGATGAGTTACTGGTCTTCACTTGATGTGTATAACACCTATCAAACAGATTAATGGTCTCCAATCTTTGGATTAAGGAGTGTCGGGAAACTACATTGAACACCTGGCAGTTGGGTGCTGTATGTTATGTTGGATTCCTTTGCTCTTGGATTTATGTAACCACAATTGTGAATGTTGAACCATCAATAATAAAGAATTTCACTCTGCATAACCCATAATATGTCCTGTGTTTGATATGTGGCAATATAAAGTGCAAATATTAAAATAAATATAACTGCAGTATATATGTGTCTATTATAACCGAGTAGTGGCGGGGAATATATTTATGTAGTGTTTCTACTTTCTAGGCCACAGGAGAGATGTAGGACAATATATGTATGCACAGGTAAATTTGTAGGGTAACGCATTTGCTACATTGTTTCCGAGCCCTCCGGGAGAAAAAAAATGTACATTTTCGCAATTCATTGTGAGTTACCTTAACTGAAGTGCTGACATTTGTATTTTATGTCTCCTGCTGCTTCATGAGCTATAACCATCAGCACAGCAGATTTATACTATGAAAATACTGAAGGCTTCAAGTGTTGAAAGCCACAAAAAGTGATTGTAGACAAGTATTATTCTTATTTTTGGTTATCAGCAGGGGCGTCCGGGCTTGCGGGTGGAGAGGGCCTGCCGATCCCAGCTCCTACTTCAGCTAAAATGCATTGCTATGCAGAGACCCATAGGCTCCCTGCACTGCAATACATGCTGCCTGCCAAACAGAGGACGGCAGCTGACGTTGGCATGCTCGTGACTGGGGGGTGCAGGGCAATTACTTCATGTGTTACCATAACAGGCATGCCGATGTCAGCTGCCAGCCACTGCTCCGGCTACAGAGGAAGACGCTGTGCAACATGGGAGCTGGAACATGAGTAGAATGTTTGGGTTGTTTCATGCGTTGGAGACAGAACAAGGATTTTATACACCAGGATGTGCCCATGAAAAGGACATATGTACCAGGATGGGATATATACACCTGGATGGGCCCAAGATAGTGATATATATACCAGAATAGGGAACATATATAACAGGATAGGGAACCTATACACCAGGTTGGGTCCAGGATAGGGGACATATATGCCAGGATGGACCCAGGATGGTGACATATATTCCACCGCATTCCACTGCAGAGATGAAACCGGATGGCAGGGAGCTGCCATCCGGCTCCATCCGGCCCCATAGGCTACTATGGGGCAAAAAAACAGTCCGGGGCTGTCTGGTTTACACCTCGTCCTTTCCAGGCTTTATTCTCTTTCTCTCTCTCTGTGCGTGTCTCCGGACAGTTTAGCGGTAGCTCGGACCCCTGTGGGTCCTCGTGGTCGCCACTTAGCTGCCTGTCCTTTGGGTGGTAACTCCAACCTGGAGTTAAAGCTCCCCGTCGGTGAATCTGGGGAAACCGGGTAAATCGTCAGTCCCCTTCAGAGCCGACACTCTGCTTCTAGCCTACCCTCCAATAGTCATTTCTTGCAAGGCTCTATCAGGCTCCCTCCTGCCCCGTGTGACTCTGGTTTCAATATGGAAGGCTACTCCACTGGTAGTTAGTCGTTTCAGTTGTGTCCCTCAGACTCAGTGTTGCTGATCTGCCTCTTTCCTCACACTCCTGGGGTGCTGGTTATGTACGTACTTTCTCTTTGTGGTTTCACTGGCACTTCGAATTCTGCACTCCATCAACCCCACTCCTCCAGGACGAGTATTTCTCTCTTTGCTTCTCAGCCTGCTCCTGGTCTACTGTTCTTTACTGGTCGGCACCCTCGGCCTACTAACTACTTCCTCCTCCCCTTTCCCTATATCTACCGTCTGTCACCTGACCTGCTTGCTGTCCCACCCACTGTTCTCTAAACCCACCACCCCTTGCCCACCTAGAGTCCCGGGCTCCGGGTTGAGTGCTGCCCTCTAGTGGTGTGTGGGATGTCTGCGAGGGTGTTTGTGGTGCAAACTGTCTTCCTTCCTACCTGGCTGCAGATCCCGGCATGGATCCCCTGAAAACATTTTATTTTATGCAAACATTAAACATTAAGGATTCTTCATTCTTCCAGTTAAGGAGGCACGGGTTCTTGTAACGTTGCTTTAAATTAACTATTTACATAAGTTCATGGGTGTATTGGCTTAAGAGTTACACCACCCTTCTAGACCTTTTTCCGGGTCCAATGCTATAACACATTTTCATTACCACTCTAAAACACATAAATAACAGTACTTTTTCGTCAAAAAGTATAAAAGTTCTTTTCCTCTGATGCAAAAACTTCAAAAAGTGCGAAAAGTTCAAAGTTTAAGGCACAGTCATTCAAGTGCAAACTGGTCGTAAAACCAAGGGGGAGCACACTTGGTGCTCAACTATGTAAAAGAAAGTTATTATCAAGTCATTGTCCTTGATCTCAAATGTTCAATGAACATATAAGACAGACAGGGGTAAAGCTATCATTCATTCAGGATCGGGATGGGAGCATTAAGGATCACATCGCATTCACACTTACAGTTCTTTGCTGAATCTGGGTCTTCATTCCTCCTTCTTCTCCTTTACCTTCCACGGGGGTACTTGTGGTTCTCTCCTCTTGGGAAACAGCTCCAAGTCCTGTAATGCCTGGACCAGTAAATAGTTTTCAAGCGTTTGAGTAGCTGCATCTGCTGTAGATATTGTTGCAACAGTCTCTGATTGATTTAGGGGACCCGTGTTACTGAGCGGGTCCGGGTGAGTTGGTGTTTCCGTGGAACTGGCTAAATCAGGTTCAGGATTCTCTAGATCAGGGGTTTCATCTTTTTTTTGCGTTCTAAGGGACAATCTTCTCACCTTAACCCCGTATGGACCTCTTTCTTCTTGTACCATGTGATATGACACCCATTCTCCTATGGTCACTTTTCTGTCTAGGTGATCCGCTGGTAAACATCCTTCTACGTCCCGTCTATTTATGAAGATGTCTCTTAGTGCACCTGGTTCTCGAGCAAATGCAAATCCTCTTGATTCTATTATCTTTACAATTTGCCCCTGGTGTCTTGGGGATCTGCGCACTCTTTCGTCTATTCTAGCCGCTGCTTTGGCCTCTTTGGTACGGGCAATAACAATTTGTTTATGTACCTGTCTCTCAATCTCCTCTTTTTCCCATCTACGTGTACAACGTCTGATATATCCCTCCCGGGTTATTAATTCTGCTGGGCCTATTGAGCCACCGGGGTCACCTAGGAAGCCCATCAAGTCGTCGCTAGCTTCATCTCTCTCCCACCAGCAACAGAGTTGCTCTCCTCTCACCTCTGATGTCGTGGGTGCAGGTATCAAGGGTTCTGGTAGCGGTAGGCATCCTTTTGGCAAGGCTCCGAGCAGGTCGATCTCTTTTGCAGTGGGGTGCGATGTAACTTCAGGAACGGACACATCTATTAGGGTTGCGGTGCGGCAAATCTCCTCGATTTTAATGCAACTGTTAAAGGTGCTAACCCAGCCGGGTTGCGTGGACAAGGTCTGGAAGCTCTGTCGTACATCTACGTGAATCCGGGTTCTTTGCCCGCTTGGGCCTGGGTTGTCTGTAAAGGCAGCAGTCGCAGCACACCTCTCTGGGTGTCTTGGATCTCAGGACGTCATTCTCCACCTTCCGTCATGCTGTCACGATCACCATCGCTCTCTCCCTGGCCAGGTTCCTCCACGAATGCACTCTGTGGGCCCTCCGGGATCACTTCGGGTCTCTCGGCTACAGTGCTCTCCTGGGCGTCCTCTTCTTCCGTCCCCATGTACTCAGATCCTGATGGCAACTCCTTATCTTGCGGTTCTTTGTCCAGCCTCTTTCTGATGACGATTTCCTGTGCTCCCGCCTGCTTCACATTGGTAGGTGGACTTAGGGGCGGAGGCTCCTCCTTTGGATGGCTGGCTCCCCCAGAGTTAATAGGAGTCAGGGCGGGTCTTTCTTTTCGCTCCTTGGACCGGGCCGGCCCACGATGGGGGGTCTGGGCACGCCTCCTCTGCACATGGTCTCAGGCTTCTATGGTCGCCATTAAGCCCAGATTTGTCGGGAAAAGTCCAGAACACGTTATTTAGACACACAGGGTCCAATTCTTTTGGACCGGGTTCATCCTGTTCGCGACGCCAGGTTGTCGAGCCCACTGGGACGGAGTACTCGGTACCGGACCGGGTCGCTGCTGGGGATGTCACGGAGGTCCTGGTCCTGACCTTATCCCGGGCCCGCACAAGTAAAAGGGAAATTATGTACAAGGGATTAAATGTCTATCGTGACGCGACCCACGGTTTGTGGTCAGTGATGGGACCACCGCTGCTGCAGAACCTCTGTGGGCGATGTTAGGCAGCTGTAGATGGAACAGCCCTCTGCGGGTAGAGTTGGGTTCCCCGGGGCAGTAATGGTTGAAGTATATGTTTGTTGGTTGTGATCAGTGCAATTCACTTACTTTCCTGCTGCTGCAGCCTTCCTCCAGCTAGTGTACAGAGCTGACAGGCTGTGGCTCTCCAGGTAGGATCTCTCTGCGGTCCTGCTGGAAGGAATCGTTCACGGGCAAGGGAGCAAAGTGATTATACAGTTCTGTCAGCAGATAGTCATGCAAGGGAGTCAAAAGCAGGGTTCACCGTGTTTACTTTGCAGTTCCTTCAGTACAGCAGTTCAGTTACAGTTCAGTTCTTACACAGTTTACAGACTTTCCCCTCCGGGTTCCTTTCTACTCCCTGCAGCCAGGTTGTTACTCTCTGTGACACCTCACTCCCTCTCTTGTCCTTTCCAGGCATTATTCTCTTTCTCTGTGCGTGTCTCCGGACAGTTTAGCGGTAGCTCGGACCCCTGTGGGTCCTCGTGGTCGCCACTTAGCTGCCTGTCCTTTGGGTGGTAACTCCAACCTGGAGTTAGAGCTCCTTGACGGTGAATCTGGGGAAACCGGGTAAATCGTCGGTCCCCTTCAGAGCTGACACTCTGCTTCTAGCCTAGCCTCCAATAGTCCTTTCTTGCAAGGCTCTATCAGGCTCCCTCCTGCCCCGTCTGACTCTGGTTTCCATATGGAAGGCTACTCCGCTGGTAGTTAGTCATTTCAGTTGTGTCCTTCAGACTCAGTGTTGCTGATCTGCCTCTTTCCTCAGACTCCTGGGGTGCTGGGTATGGACGTACTTTCTCTCTGTGGTTTCACTGGCACTTTGGATTCTGCACTCCATCAACCCCACTCCTCCAGGACGTGTGTTTCTCCCTTGGCTTCTCAGCCTGCTCCTGGTCTACTGTTCTTTACTGGTCGGCACCCTCGGCCTACTAACTACTTCCTCCTCCCCTTCCTCTATATCTACCGTCTGTCACCTGACCTGCTTGCTGTCCCACCCACTGTTCTCTAAACCCATCACTCCTTGCCCGCCTAGAGTCCCGGGCTCCGGGTTGGGTGCCGCCCTCTAGTGGTGTGTGGGATGTCTGTGAGGGTGTTTGTGGTGCAAACTGTCTTCCTTCCTACTTGGCTGCAGTTCGCTTTGTAGCCTCCTGGTCGCAGGGGCGCCACAATTGCATAACCCTTTAACGACCACCAATAAGACTTTTCACAACATACATTAAAGGCCATCATTCCTTAGCGTTTTTTTTTTTACAGCGCTGAGAAATTAATGCATAGCGCGAACCAGTGGGTAAAAATGCAGGTGTTGGCTACATATGACAGCGGACACCCAGCACCATTCGTCCTGATCAGTTTTGGAACCGATCGGGGTTAATCAGCCACTTACAACAACATGACAACAGTATTTAAATGGTTAAAAGATGGAAAGCACTTTCTCTTTAACACCATTGGCTCCCAGAAATTGTAATCACAAGTGCCGATAGTTACTATTGCAACCCAAGGTTATCTGATGATCTCAAGGTGTCATCCTGTTAGACCTTGCCACAAGCAGGGTCCAACAGGCTGAGTGAGTGAAAAACTGAGAGGTCTCATGCACTGCTGTACACAAGTACCGTACTGCAGTGTAGACGACCAGTGATCAAAATGAAAAAAAAGCATGTCCCACAGAGGAACTAAGTAGAAATGTTTAAGAAAAAAAAATGAGCACACAAAAATCCCCAAAAACTGTTTCACCACTAAAAATGCAACTTTTGTGAAAAAATAAAAAAATTTAAACATAATTGGTATCAAACTATAAAACTGACACATTATTTAGGCATTACGGTGAAGACACAAAAACCAATTTAAAAAATCCACCAAATGTTTTACTTTTTCGTTATACACACAAAATATTTTACAAAAGCAATCATAACGTCACATGTAAAAAATAGTATGAATGCAAATGTCAAATTGTCCTGCAAAAAACAAAGACACCTCAGGAAAATGGCCACCGGCCAGCTGTTAAAGGGAATCTGTCAGGTCAAAAATCTGTATGTAACTGATATTATTTTCTAATTTCTTTGATGAAGCTTTTTCTATTCATGTATTTATTTTATGTATACTCACACCCTATCCTTGGTAAACTGCAAATAGTTTTATTCCATCTGTCAATCACAGTGAGTGATCCCTTACTTCTTTGCTGCATACTCCCCAGGGAATGAATATTCATGTAGTGACATCACTGCACTGCACACAAGCAGAGTTCAGTAGAAATCACTCACATGGGGGCGCTGTATCCTCCTGTCTGCTCTCTTTGTTGGCAGCAAAACAAATGTTCAAATAAACAAAAAGAATCTCTCACAGACAGCCGGCCTGTGTTCAGAACAACAAATGGAGGAGATTGCCTCATCTGATATCTGACAGCTTAGCTAGCACCACAGGAAAATGAAAATGAAAGTGAGACACAAACCACAGGGGAGAGAGAGGGAATGCCAAGCTTGGGAAAGAGGGAATAATAATATTAATATTTACAGTTAGGGCCAGAAATATTTGGACAGTGACACAATTTTCGCGAGTTGGGCTCTGCATGCCACCACATTGGATTTGAAATGAAACCTCTACAACAGAATTCAAGTGCAGATTGTAACGTTTAATTTGAAGGGTTGAACAAAAATATCTGATAGAAAATGTAGGAATTGTACACATTTCTTTACAAACACTCCACATTTTAGGAGGTCAAAAGTAATTGGACAAATAAACATAACCCAAACAAAATATTTTTATTTTCAATATTTTGTTGCGAATCCTTTGGAGGCAATCACTGCCTTAAGTCTGGAACCCATAGACATCACCAAATGCTGGGTTTTCTCCTTCTTAATGCTTTGCCAGGCCTTTACAGCCGCAGCCTTCAGGTCTTGCTTGTTTGTGGGTCTTTCCGTCTTAAGTCTGGATTTGAGCAAGTGAAATGCATGCTTCATTGGGTTAAGATCTGGTGATTGACTTGGCCATTGCAGAATGTTCCGCTTTTTTGCACTCATGAACTCCTGGGTAGCTTTGGCTGTATGCTTGGGGTTATTGTCCATCTGTTCTATGAAGCGCCGTCCAATCAACTTTGCAGCATTTCGCTGAATCTGGGCTGAAAGTATATCCCGGTACACTTCATAATTCATCCGGCTACTCTTGTCTGCTGTTATGTCATCAATAAACACAAGTGACCCAGTGCCATTGAAAGCCATGCATGCCCATGCCATCACGTTGCCTCCACCATGTTTTACAGAGGATGTGGTGTGCCTTGGATCATGTGCCATTCCCTTTCTTCTCCAAACTTTTTTCTTCCCGTCATTCTGGTACAGGTTGATCTTTGTCTCATCTGTCCATAGAATACTTTTCCAGAACTGAGCTGGCTTCTTGAGGTGTTTTTCAGCAAATTTAACTCTGGCCTGTCTATTTTTGGAATTGATGAATGGTTTGCATCTAGATGTGAACCCTTTGTATTTACTGTCATGGAGTCTTCTCTTTACTGTTGACTTAGAGACAGATACATCTACTTCACTGAGAGTATTCTAGACTTCAGTTGATGTTGTGAACGGGTTCTTCTTCACCAAATAAAGTATTTGGCGATCATCCACCACTGTTGTCATCCGTGGACGCCCAGGCCTTTTACAGTTCCCAAGCTCACCAGTCAATTCCTTTTTTCTCAGAATGTACCCAACTGTTGATTTTGCTACTCCAAGCATGTCTGCTATCTCTCTGATGGATTTTTTTTTTTTTTTCAGCCTCAGGATGTTCTGCTTCACCTCAATTGAGAGTTCCTTTGACCGCATGTTGTCTGGTCACAGCAACAGCTTCCAAATGCAAAACCACACACCTGGAATCCACCCCTGACCTTTTAACTACTTCATTGATTACAGGTTAACGAGGGAGACGTCTTCAGAGTTAATTGCAGCCGTTAGAGTCCATTGTCCAATTACTTTTGGTCCCTTGAAAAAGAGGAGGCTATGCATTACAGAGCTATGATTCTTAAACCCTTTCTCCGATTTGGATGTGGAAACTCTCATATTGCAGCTGGGAGTGTGCACTTTCAGCCCATATTATATATATAATTGTATTTCTGAACATGTTTTTGTAAACAGCTAAAATAACAAAACTTGTGTCACTGTCCAAATATTTCTGGCCCTAACTGTATTCATTGATATAGTGCTATTAATTACATAGCACTGTACATACATTTGCATCACTGTCTCCATTGAGGCTCACAATCTAAACATCCTTTCAGTGTGTCTTTGAAATGTAGAAGGAAACCCATGCAAACATGGGAAGAACATACAAACATCTTGCAAATGTTGCCCCTGGTGAGATTTGAGCCCAGGACCCCAGCACGGCAAAGCTGCAATGCTAACCACTCAGCCACCATAGAGTGCTAACCACTGAACCACTGTACAGTGCTAACCACTGAATTAATGTGCTGCCCTGAATAACAAATGAACATTTACATACCATGGACAACTCAGCAGTAAAAGTAATGGAACAGACTAGTGAAGCAGCTAGCTGCTGGGTGTGAAGATGCTTATAGCAAGAGAACTACAAAGGGTACAGTAATGATTTTTACATATTTTGAAAGGTCTGCCCACACACTATTCAAGGGTACTATTAATATCATACTGAAAAATCTCCTAACAGTGTCCCTTTAAGCTGGTGTCTAAACGACTTAATGTTCACATGTCCTTATGCTGCAAACATCTAATGGTAAAATGACTTTACACAATGATAAACCTTCCCTGGGTTTTAAGATATAAAAATATAACTAGTAGCTACAAAATTACAGTAGAATGGAAACAATTCTGTAGTTTTCTTCAGAATACAAATGGGAATGTTATTTCATGGCTCCATGGCTTTCTGAGAGCTGGGAAGATAAGCATAAAATGCCTTTTTTGTGCCACTTGCTGAACTTTCGTTATTGCATGTCTGCTCCACAATGCTGTACTGATACTGTAGAGTGAAAACTTTATTTTCTCCTATTTTCACAAAGTTGATTTTCTTGCTTCCTTTGGAATCGCTGCACTGCCCCCTGGTGAACACATCTAAAACACCCGTCATTGGAGCCGCATCACATCCTCAGCATTTGGTCTCCAGAAATATTACTTTACTAAAGTTTATTGAAGCTTGCAAAACTTTATGAATTTAGCCAGAGGTGTAACTAAAATAGGTGCAGGGGTAGCAATTGGACCAGGGCCCTAGAGCCTTAGGGGCCACAAAGGTCCTTTTGACCTATAGAAAAAGACCAATACTATTAAAGATTTGCAACAATTGGGGGCCCAGCTGGAGCTTTTGTATTGGGGCCCCTGAGCTTCAAGTTTCGCCACAGTTCTGAGAGCTGGGAACCCTGCAGGTAATGGTCAATTTTCTCTCTCGGAGCTGCTGTTTAGACTATCAACATTTTATATGGTAAAAAATATAATAAAATAATAATTTAACTGTAAATAATTAAACACATCATTTTCCATTCCAAGTAGTTGTCAATACTGCCACAAAAATGTGGGTTATATTTTATTTAAGATGATTTTAACCAGGCACTCAAGAAATGTGAAAAATGTTCAATCTATGTGTGTTAAGCTGCAGAAACCAGTAAATGAAGATGTTTCGGTCTAACATAGACCTTCTTCAGTTCACTGGATAAATACAGAAAACACATCATATATATAAAAGCCGAAGCCACTTCCGTCTTCAAGGGACGAAAATGACGTCACACGACGGAAGTGGCTTGGGCACTATACCCGCTCAGGGTGGACCAAGATGGCGGCCATAAGCGGAGCGGGACTCAGCCAGCCCCGCCACGCTTACGGCCGCCCCTACACTGCCCAAAACACCCACACATCACGGGCGGAGACGACCGGCAATAGCCGGTCGTCTCCCGCCTGCCACACACCACTTCGGGAGATGACCGCCTTTACCTCTGGCTGCTTTCACAAGTGCAGGCTCCTCCCCCTCACTTCCGGCACCCGGGGCTGCGCAATGGCAGCTGCACGGACCGCCCTCCGCTCCTGCACTGCCACCAGCCTCCGGGGCTCAGCCCTCTGCCGGACGGCAGGAGGCCAAGTGGATACGGACACCGCTGCTGTGCAGCCTACACCGAGGGAGAGAGGTATGCAGCCTGTAGGAGGAGGAGAGGTGGCATGATGTCGCCACTCCAGCCTCCTCTCTCCTCAGCCCTCCAGCCTCCCCTGCTGTCCTCTGCCCTCCAGCCTCCCCTGCTGTCCTCTGCCCTCCAACCTCCCCTGCTGCCCTCCAGCCTCCCCTGCTGTCCTCTACCCTCCAGCCTCCCCTGCTGTCCTCTTCCCTCCAGCCTCCCCTGCGGTCCTCTGCCCTCCAGCCTCCCCTGCGGTCCTCTGCCCTCCAGCCTCCCCTGCGGTCCTCTGCCCTCCAGCCTCCCCTGCGGTCCTCTGCCCTCCAGCCTCCCCTGAAGTCCTCTGCCCTCCAGCCTCCCCTGCTGTCCTCTGCCCTCCAGCCTCCCCTGCTGTCCTCTGCCCTCCAGCCTCCCCTGCTGTCCTCTGCCCTCCAGCCTCCCCTGCTGTCCTCTGCCCTCCAGCCTCCCCTGATGTCCTCTGCCCTCCAGCCTCCCCTGATGTCCTCTGCCCTCCAGCCTCCCCTGATGTCCTCTGCCCTCCAGCCTCCCTTGATGTCCTCTGCCCTCCAGCCTCCCTTGATGTCCTCGGCTCTCCTCACCCCTCCAGCCTTGGCTCTCCTCACCCCTCCAGCCTCGGCTCTCCTCACCCCTCCATATGCAATGTACTGTATGTGTATATATGTGTGTATGTAATATAATTTGTGAATGATGTGTGTGACTCTGCCCACGGCGTTGCGCTGAACACTCTGCCCACGCCACTGTGCTGACCACTCTGCCCACGGCGCTGCGCTGACCACTCTCACCGCACTCACTGCTAACCACTGAGCCACCGCACTCACTGCTAACCACTGAGCCACCGCGCAGTGCTAATCACTGAGCCACCGCCCAGTGCTAACCACTGAGCCACCGCCCAGTGCTAACCATTGAGCCACGCGCAGTGCTAACCACTGAGCCACCGCTCAGTGCTAACCACTGAGCCACCGCGCAGTGCTAACCACTGAGCTACCATATACAGTGCTAACCACTGAGCCACCATATACAGTGCTAACCACTGAGCCACCATATACAGTGCTAACCACTGAGCCACCATATACAGTGCTAACCACTGAGCCACCAGACAGTGCTAACCACTGAGCCACCTGTATACACATAATTCATTTCACTCCCCTAACTATTAGTAAATAAACTATATATGCATTCTAGACTACCCGATTCTTTAGAATTGGGCCGCCATCTAGTCAAAATTATAAATAGGAACAGAAACAAACAAAAAACAAACTTCAAAGAAAACATACCTGCTAGTGCTACATTAATCCAACATCCTTTTCACGGCTAATTCAAGTAGATTGTATACTCTTGTATACTCGTTTTAGGTTGAGAAGGGGTGCATGGGAAGACACCAGAAAAAAAAAGGAAATTTGATTTGCTTTTATGTTCAGCTGTTGTCATCCAGTGGGGTTGAGAAGTCTGGATTCAGCTTGTCAGCATTTTTAGTTGACAGGTGGATCCGCCTATCAGTTATTATTCCCCAGCCGGCACTAAACACTCGCTTTGACAAAACAGTAGCGGCAGGGCAGGCCAGCACCTCCAAATGATAGAGGAGCAGTTCATTCCATGTGTCCAGCTCTGATACCCAATAGTTGTATGACACTGATACAGTTGACTAGGTACTCCTTAACCATCTTCATAAACATTTCCCTCCTTGTAACACTACTCCATGCATCAGGGTCTGAGCACTGTGAAGGTCTAATGAAACTGTATCAAACCTTTGATAGTCTTCTCTTGTCTAGGGATGGGCAAACTACTCGGGTTCGTGACTGGAGTTACCCTGTTAAAGTAATTTAATACTCTTAATATACTTACCAGGTCCGCGTTCTCTCTTCCTGGTGTGACGCGTCTCTACATCACTTCCTGGCTGCCCGTCATCTACTTGGTGTATGTGATTGGCTATTGGAGCCAGTTACGTGACTATTCCCCCTGGAAGGCCAGAAGTGACACAGCGCCTCGGCACAGCTGAAAATGATAACGCAGACACGGTAAATATAATTAGTATGTTTATCAACCATTAACTTGCTTTAACAGAGCACGAACGCAGGGAAAAAGTGCTGTTCGCCCATCTCTACTCTTGTCTCTGTTGTTTTACCTGGTGTGTGGGTCTTCCATGTCTCTCCTCCTTCATAGCTCAAGAAAGTAGGACCTCTGCCGCCAGTGTTGGCAGATGACAATGTATGCATTAATTGTTTGTCTAGGTCTTGTGGTATTGCACCATTTTACTAGCCCTCTCTGCCACAGGAAGGAGAGATGGAAACTTCTCCTTGTAGCATGGGTCTTGAAAGGGGAAGAACCAGTAATATGTATTGGCCAAAATGCATATAACATAAATGTCATGGGACAGGCAGTGGTACATAAGTCAGCCATGTGTGCCTGACTCCCAACAGGCAAAACATTCCTATCTCCACAAGGAAGACCACCCTCCATTTACTCCATCTCCTCTTCTTAACACTTCACGATTGTAACTCAACAACAATGTTTAAAATTTGGGGAAAAGCCAGTGTGGTAGATCATTTACAATCATTGCAACACTGTAAACAGATGATGTGCCCTAAAATAATAATAATAATAATAATCTAAAAATAATAATAATAATAATAATAATAATCTAATATATAATTACCCTAAGGCACTTCCGTCATATTCGGCGCTACTTCCGTCGTCGTGTCCGTGGCTGCCTCCCAAAGCCTAACTCGCAAAGCCTCACTTGCAATGGCACTCGCAATGGCTTTGCGAGTCCTTGCAGAATAGGCTTCAGTGACTTGCAAAGCCTCACTCGCAATGGCTTTGCGAGTGTTCACTGAATACGCTCCACTGTCAGTCACAGCTTCACTTGCAATGTCCGGGAGATAGATAGATCTTTCTCTCTCTCTCTCTTCCGCCCGCTCCAGCGGCACACCCCGCGGCTGCTCCTGCACTCCTGCGGGCCCCCCGCCGCTGCTCCTGCCCCCCCCGCGGGTCGTCCTGCCCCCCCGCGGCTCCTGCGGCCCCACCGCGGGTCGTCCTGCCCCCCCGCGGCTCCTGGCCCCCCGCAGCTCCTGCGGGCCCCCCTGCGGGTCGTCCTGCCCCCCCGCGGCTCATCGGCCCCCCCCCGCGGCTCATCGGGCCCTCCCGCGGCTCATCGGGCCCCCCCACGGCTCCTGCGGGCCCCCCCGCGGGTCGTCCTGCCCCCCCGCGGCTCCTGCGGCCCCCCCCTGCTTGCTTCTAATAGAAAAAAAAAAAAACCTCATGGATACTCACCCGGCGCGCTCCATCTACGTCCTCTAGCTCCATGCCTTGAGGACCTGTGGTTGCCTGGGAAACCGATCAGCTGATTGCTTTCCCAGGCAACCACAGGTCCTACAAGCTGGCACACGGGTGTGTATGCTCTCATCCATCCTGCCCCTACCCCTGCCACCACCATCCTGCCCCTACCAGCCACCGGCTCCACCCTGCCCCCCCCTCTCCCCTCCATAGCCCCCCCCACTCCATCCTGCCCCCCCCATCTCCATCCTACCCCCCCACCGCCTCCATCCTGTCCCCCCCCACACCAGCTCCATCCTGCCCCCCCGCCGGCTCCATCCTGCCCCCCCCACACCAGCTCCATCCTGCCCCCCCCACCTGCTCCATCCTACCCCCCCCGCCGGCTCCATCCTGCCCCCCCCACACCAGCTCCATCCTGCCCACCCACCGGCTCCATCCTGTCCCCCCCACGCCACCTCCATCCTGCCACCCCCCACACACCAGCTCCATCCTGCCCCCCCGCCTCCATCCTGCCCCACCCCCCCCTCGGCTGCATCCTTCCCCCTCCAGCTGCATCCTGGCCCCCCCACCAGCTCCATCCTGCCCCTCCACACACACCAGCTTCATCCTGCCCCCCCCACCGCCTCCATCCTGCCCTTCTGCCAGCACCATCCTGCCCCCCGCCCCCTCCACACTGCCCCCCCCTCCGCTGCATCCTGCCCTCACCCCCTGCATCCTGCCCCCCCCCGCCGCCTCCATCCTAACCCCCCCCACCCCCTCCATCCTCCCCCCCAGACCAGCTCCATCCTGCCCCCCCCACACCGCCTCCATCCTGCCCCCCCAACGCCTCCATCCTGCCCAGCTCGCTCCATCCTCCCCCCCCATCCTGTCCCGCTCCCTCCATCCTGCCCTGCTCGCTTCATCCTGCCCCCCTGCCACCATCCTGCCCCGCTCGCTCCATCCTGCCCTCCCTCCACCATCCTGCCCCGCTGCCTCCATCCTACCTCGCCGCCTCCATCCTGCCCCGCTCGCTCCATCCTGCCACCACTCCACCCCCCTTCACCATCCTTCCCCCCTCCGCCAGCTCCATCCTGCCCCCCCGCCTCTATCCTGCCCCCCGCCACCATCCTGCCCTGCTCCCTTCATCCTGCCCCCCTGTCACCATCCTGCCCTGCCAGCACCATCCTGCCCCCCCCCGCCGGCTCCATCCTGCCCCCCCCCCTCGGCTGCATCCTGCCCCCCCCGCCGGCTCCATCCTAAACCCCCCGCCGGCTCCATCCTGCCCCCCTGCCGCCTCCATCCTGCCCCCCCCCTCAGCTGCATCCTGCCCCCCCCGCCGGCTCCATCCTAAACCCCCCGCCGGCTCCATCCTGCCCCCCCCATACCAGCTCCATCCTGCCCCCCCCAACCTGCCCCCCCCGCCAGCTCCATCCTGCCCCCCGCCACCTCCATCCTGCCCCGCTCGCTCCATCCTGCCCCCCCGCCACCATCCTGTCCTGCTCACTTCATCCTGCCACCATCCTGCCCCGCTCGCTCCATCCTGCCCCCGCCACCATCCTGCCCCGCCGCCTCCATCCTACCCCGCCCCCTCCATCCTGCCCCGCTCGCCCCATCCTGCCACCACTCCACCCCCCGTCACCATCCTGTCCCCCTAATCCCCCCTGCCAGTTAGCGGTCATGTGACCGAACAGCTGAACGGTTTCCCAGGCAACAACGGCTCCTAAACCCCTGTAGGACCTAGAAGACGAAGGTGGAGCGAGCTGGCGGACAGGTGAGTATCCTCACTGAGGATTTTTTATTTTTTGAAGGGAGGAGCGGGGGGGAGTAGAGTATGCCCATATACCATAGTGCTGCTATACATGTGCTATAAAATTCCACCATATACTATAGTAAGGCTATGTGCACATCAGTCGTTTTGTGGGCTGTTTTTTACCGGTTTCCGTCGGCGTTTTCCGCTCAGTTTTATGTTAATGTATGTTAAGCCTAGCCACCGGCTGGATTAACATGATACTCAATGGAGTTTAGAAAACGCTGTCTTCATTAGAACGGTTTTTTTCTGGTCGTTTTCAGTTTTTCCACCGGTTTTCCACCGGTTTTCAAAAATAGCAAGTGACTTCTTTTGGTCGTTTTTCCAGCGGTTCCAGCATAACAAGAGCACCAAAGACCAGTCTGAAAAAACGGCAAGAAAACCGCCGAGAAAAACGCTGTAAAACCGGGCAGAAAACGTGGAAAAAACGCTTGAAAAACGAGGAACAATGCTGAGCACAGAAAACTCAGTTTCTGCTAATCTACACCGGTTTTTGGACGTTCTACAGAGATGCACAAACGTCAGATGTGCACATAGCCTAAAACTCTACATATACTGTTATATACTCTCATATACTATAGTGCTGCTATACATGTACTATAATGTATCGCCATATACTATAGCGCTGCTATACATGTAATGAAATGTACCACCATATACCATAGCGCTTGCTATACATGTACTGTCATGTACTGCCATATACCATACCGCTGCTATACATGTGCTATAAAATACCCCCATATACTATAGTCCACCTGTACATATACTGTAATATATTGCCATATACTATAGTGCTGCTATACATGTGCTATACTGTACCGCCATATACCATAGTGCTGCTATATCTAATATATAAAACCCAAAGGCTCACTTCCGTCATTTTAGCCAGCACGTCCGTCAGTTTGTCATCGCCAAAGTCACGTCACCACAGCGCTACACCCGTCCAGAGTGGACCAACATGCCGGCCCTAAGCGGAGTGCGACTCAGGCAGCCCCGCCACGCTTACCAACGCCCCTACACTGCCTAAAACACACATCACGGGCGGGAGACCACCCCCGTGATGTGTGCAGCCTGGAGGAGCAGAGGTGTGCCTAATTCTCATGTCGCCGCTCCAGCCTCCTCTCTCCTCACCCCTCCAGCCTCACCTCTCCTCACCCCTCCTGCCTCACGTCTCCTCACCCCTCCAGCGCCACCTCTCCTCACCCCTTCAGCGCCACCCCTCCAGCCTCCCGCCACATCATACTCTGCTATCCACAGAACTGCCTGTATACTCTGCTACTCACAGAGCCCCCTGTAGACTCTGCTACCCACTGACCCGCCTCTATACACACAATTCATTTCACCGCGCTCTCGATGCAATTGCATCGGGCCCCTGACCACTGCACTCTGGCCCATCCACTCCACTCTGCCCCTGACCACTGCACTCTGCCCGTGACCACTGCACTCTGCCCGTGACCACTGCACTCTGCCCGTGACCACTGCACTCTGCCCGTGACCACTGCACTCTGCCCGTGACCACTGCACTCTACCCTAAAGCAGACTATTAGCCACTGAGCCTCCGTATACTCTGCTAACCACTCAGCCGCTGTATAGTCTGCTAACCACTGAGCCCCCGTATACCCTAATAACCATAGGCTAGAATACCCGATTCTTTAGAATCGGGCCGCCATCTAGTAATAATAATAAAGCTTTATTTATATAGCGCCAACATATTCCGCAGCGCTTTACAATGTAGGGTTAGAGTACAGAAAATATACAGTAAGTAATTACAGTAGAGAACAAATACAGTACAATAATTGGATACAAAACAATAGGCATAGAATCAATGTAAAAAAGAAAATACAATAAATAAAGCAAGAAATGAAGGTGACCCTGCTCAAAAGAGCTTACAATCTACGACGGGATAGGGGTTGCACAAGGTGCAGGGGCTTATTGCACTGATGGTCCAGGCATCTTGAGGAAATGGGGCATAGAACTAAGCTTACATGAAAGGATTACTGCCATCATTACAGCTTTTGAAAATGGGAAAAAAAGGCCTTCACAAAATTCAGTGAGGGACAAATGATGGCCCTCCCAAATTTGTAGAAGAAGTCCACCTGACGCCTCTCTCAAATGTATGAGTGAGGGTTCTCCAAAACATATGATAGGGAGTTCTCCAAAATGTATGAGTTAGGGCCCTCTAAAATTTATGGTAAAGAAACAAAGAAACATCTAAGGGCTCTCCCAAATGTATGTGTGAGGGCAGCCTGATGGCCCACCAAAAATTCCGGTTGAGGCCCACTTGCTGGCCTTCTTAAAATTAGCGTAAGAGCCGCATCATGGATTTAGTGGAGGAGGACAAAAAAAAGTATACTGCTTTTTAGCTGGGAATGAGTGTATGGGAATACAACAGCCAAAAATGGAATAGAACCCTTGATGTGGAAATTTGCCATGTGGGGAACAGTTACTTACCTTCTCCCTCATGTCACCTCAATGTCTCTGGTGGCCCTATAAAAATTATTAACCATAGGAAGTATGACATACAGGAGGGTGCGAAGCTCCCCACTTTGTCACTGCGGATGATTTTGCTGCGCCTCTGAGGGTCCAGCCACCACAGAGGTACTGTACCTCAGCCAGAGGTGTAGTGCCCCACTCTCTGGTAAGAACTACTCGGCACCCAAATACTTGCATCCAATACAACACAGCCCAGGTCCTCGGGTTCTGGTGGACCCTGTTCAGGGAGAGCCCCATCCTAGGCTGGAAGAGGAAACAGGTAGAGGGTGTGGGTGGGTGAAGGAGCAAGGGGGAAGACCAGGAAGTAGGAAGTGGGGAACAGAGAGAGAGGACGTGATGAATGTAGAGGGAGTTGGAGAGATGACACGGTCATGAGCAGACGTGGGTGACCGAGGTCCTGAACACTGTAGCTTGTTGGAGCTCGTCACAGGACAAGGAAAGGAGTGAACCGGCGGAGGAGCCAGTGAGGTGCTCTAGAGCGACAGAGGGAGACCCAGGGTTACGGGAAGTGAGCAGTCCACCGTGGCGCCCTCATCTGAGCTGACGGAGACCAGGGTCGGCTGGAGGGACTGGGCTGCAGAGGGGGACTGGCCCCAGACTGGTAGAGTAACTGAAGGACTCAGCTAGCAAAACCAGGGACCGGGGTGTCTTAATGAACCACGGTCCAATTCCACACTTATTCATCAAAAGAGCGGCTAAAGAGGTTCGAGGGAATCAAGACGGCGTCGCCCACTGGGACCCAAGGCTGCCGACTTGAGACACTGAGTGTGAGGCGCAGGGCAGTAGTGAGCGAGCCAGCACAGGAAGTCGACCCGGAGAGGATGGTAAGAACGGGTTCGGGTAAAGTGTCACCAAGTTATCCAAGAGTTGGCTGAAGCCCTGACCCGGAAAACACGGCAGTCCGCTTGAAGCTGGAAATACCTGGAGGTGTACATGAACTGTGAGTAAAATCTAAAGACTGCACCCTGCTGTGTCCTCCAGTCATTTATCACGCCTTTGGTCCTGCACCTCACCGTATCCTATTCCCAGCATAGACTGTGTAAACTGCACTGGGCCCTTGCTCCACTTGTGGAGAGCAGAACCACCACAGTTGTGTTACCAGAGGATCTGCCCCATTGCTGAAACCCACGGATGGTGTCACGTTAAATCCCATAAAATATTCCCATTTTATTGACACAACCAGGGCCATGGAACCAGGTCCAGTCGACAGCTGTCAGATAGCCAGGCCAGCCAATCTGTGCTATCACCTGCTTCTGTTTCGTGACGACAGGGACTATTAACCCTTTACCAGATCACCCATGAGGATACCTCATGAGAATATTAAGGCAATATCCCTATATGCCATTCCTTTAACCCTAAGTGCCACGAGCCCATGGAGCCCCCGCTCTAAATGATGTGGGGGCTTCACTTTACTTCTACAGAACAAAACACGCTAAACAAAGACCAATAATACCACCATACATCTTCTACTTTATGATGGAAGTAAATTACACTGTTACTAAGTGAAAACAAAAATATAAAATCACTATCATGCAGAGTGGGGGGTTTCAGGTCCAAATTTTGCATTGGGCCCATCGGACCCCATTTACCCCACTGGTTATCTGTGTATATAGACAGTAATGATTACATGCAGAGTTGCTCACCATATTGTGTAGTTTTTCAGCACCACCTAGGGCGTGATTACTGTATTGCAGCTATCTGGTAATATTTTTAACTAGAAAAAGTTCTCTGCAGCACTCAGATACTACCAATCACGTACAATTGCTAACAAGCTATATGTATATGAGAAAAAAGTTAAAAACGTACGTTTTTTCAAAAAACTCAAAAATCTTATCTTTTTATTTCTGAAGTTCTTGGTACATACATTGGCCAATGTCTGTTTGCTCATCGACTGCGACAAAGTGACTTCAGGTTCGACCCTCACACTAGAAAGAATGAAGGGATGTGGTGAAGACCCGAGTTGCAAGGAGGATGACTACCATTACGTGGTCTAAGATGGCACTGAGTACAAACTTCAAAATGGTGGTGAGTGGTGCAGCAATGCAAGAAGGTCCCACAAAGAAGTTACGAAAGGGCACAAAGAGCCGTCCAGTCCTCCAGAGGTTACACCTACTGATCGGAGTGTCGTAGCTGGAAATGCCAACAGTGGAGACTGCCTATATCAATAAATGGAGTCGGAAGCTGGAGAGGCCACATCATGCCTGTGCATTATTATTTGTAAGCCTAAACCAGGAGTGGGGCAATCAGAGGAAAGGTATAGAAACACATCACCACTTCTGTATTTATCACCCACTCCTGATTCTGAGGTACTAAGCTATAATGTTTCTTCTTATGGAGTGTGACATGTCAAAATATGAAAAGACTTAAACGCCTTGCATGCTCCTGTAAAAAAATTAGTATGTAATTTGCCTCTTCAGAGAGAACTTGAACTCTAGTGCCACTTATTGGAAGTAGCAATCCTAAAAGTCAATATTGACCATTTAACGAGCCTTGCCAAATGACCAAGGATAGCCTCTCATCTAGCCAAAACATATCTCATACTTTGCACTGACGAGGAGCAAGCACTCTGAAACACTGTCTTCAAAATTGATAATATGACTTTGCTTATATCCTTGGTCATATGATAAGGCTCATTAAAAGGGTCAATATTGGCTTTTAGGATTGTTACTTCCAATAGGTGCAGCTAGAGTTCAAGTCCTCTTTGAAGAAGCAATTTTCATATTAAATACTAAGATAAAAACTCATCAAATACTCAATGTGTGCACATGGCCTAAGAGACTGTGTCCCCTCCCTAAGGACTGATGGAGGGACAATGGACTGTGAACTTGACATAAAGGGCTACCCTGAAAAGGATGGACTGTGCCATGTTGTGTTGGCTTGAGGGCCCTTGCAAAAAGGGGCCAAATTAACCTGAAGGACTGGTGCTGGGTTACAGTAAAAAATATTCTTGAATAGTAGCGGTTCCAGAGTCCTAGCTAAATTAGGGACCCACCTAGGTGTTTTGCCCCCTGGAGCTGAATCTCAAGCTATGTGGAGTGTAAATGGTGTGTATCAGCTGTTTTACACAGTCAGGGCTGCCACTAGGAATTTCAGGGTCCCTTACTGGCAAAATTTTGGGGTCCCATGAGACTCTATCCAGGCTTCACCCCAGCTCCGCCTCTTCACAGACTTTTCTCCACCCAAATATATATATATATATATATATATATATATATATATATATATATATACACACACACACACAGTTAACACAACTGAGACTGCTTTGGGCTGAATACGCAATAGAGCAGAGGTCCCCAATGTCAGTCCTCGAGGGCCGAACCAGTGCAGGTTTTCAGGATCTCCTTAGTATTGCACAGCAGGCAATGATTCCAATCCCTGTGCAATAGTAATGAAATCCTGAAAACCTGCACTGGTTCGGCCCTCGAGGACTGACATTGGGGACCTCTGCAATAGAGAATACACAATAGAGACCCCTGCTGGCTGTATACACAAAAGAGACTGTTGCTGGATGCATACACAATGGACACTGGTGTTAGCTGTATACACAATCTAGACTGCTGCTAGCTGTATACAAAATAAAGACTGCTGCTGGCTGTATACACAATGGAGACTGCTGTGGGCCATATATGTAGTGCCCCAGGGTCTGATTGCCACAATATTAAGCTTGGAAGCAAGGAATCCACTTCAGGTGAAACACACGCACAACACCTTCCCAACTCCAGGCCAGAAGGGGGAGCTCTAAAGCCCGACTTCAGGGCAGGTCCCCTATAAATTCTGGTCTGGGGATGGGGTCAGGCAGTTCAGTTCCTAGGAGGACTGTAGAAGACATCCTACGGTCGGGAGCCGTGCTACGCCCGTCTGAGGAAACTGACTAGCTAGTGTGAGGGACACAAGGTGAGGGTCTGAGGAAAGTGGAGAAAAGGTGTGTGGAGTAAGGAGAGCCAGCTCGTCCCAGCACTGAGCGCAGGACGCACACCGGAGTCCGAGGTAGCAAGGGACTTTAAGCCCAGCAACCAACACCGCAGGGCAGATAATTCCAGGTTGCTTGCCCACCAAAGAGGCCAGGAGACACAGCCACATAATAGTGCTCAGGAGATGCAGTCAAGGAGAATAACACAAAAAGGGCTCAAGCTGCCTATCAGATGGCCACGACAGACTGAGAGGAGAGGGTCAAAGCACAGCTTCAAGCAGCCAAATCCCACAGGGAGTAGAAATGTAAGGAGGCCTCAGAACTTGCCAAGCATGGAAAACCTGAACTTGCTTCCAGGCTCTAGACCCCTAACATCACTTGTGAACTGTGCCCTGTATAACTTACTTCTGACTTCAGTAAAGGTAAAGGAGACTGCAACCCATGTGTCTGTCAGATATTCCATATGCTGAACCCTGCACCCACAACGAACTATCACATCCACAGACTTTACGGTTGTCCTGGGGACCTACTCTTCCCGTGGAGAGCTGAACCATCCATGCTGCTACTCCCATCATCCCCAGAAGTCCTGACTGCAGCAGCAGCTTTCCCGGTCGCATTCCACGGGTGGCGTCACAACACTCTTTGATTTTTGTTTTAATTTATTTTAATTAGTGATGGGCGAATCCTAAATTACTCGGAATCGCTTGACTCTAGCGAGTCCGAGCACAGGACTCGCTACTCGTTGCGAGTCTAGCGAGTCCAATGTTAATGAATGGGGAAGCGAGTAATAGCGAGTAGTGTGAGATTTACAAATCGCAGATGTGTCTCGGAAGCTTCATCCTGAAGCAATCCTAGTTTTGTCATTTATTTGCATTGGACTCGTTTACTTTGCAACTGTAATCGCTGGGAAACTCGCACAGATAAGAGTCCTGTCTGCTCAGTGTGCTGGCTGCCACAGCTCCAGGGTCCTAGAGCCTGCCTGCTGCCTGATGTAGCAGAGCTGAGATTGTTCTCAGTCTGCTCATTCCCTGTGCATAGACATCTATATCTATGCACAGGGATGAGCAGAGAGGACATCGCGTTTTGGACTGCGTCGGACGGAAGAGGATTTTTTTAATTAAAGATGGAGTCTCTAATGGCTTTTTTTTTTATTTCTAATAAAAAAAATTTCTCTGTGTTGTGTTTTTTTTTAAACAATTTAATAGAAATTCATGGCAGTCATGTCTAATATTGGCGTGACCGCCATAAATTTCGGGCTTAGGGCCAGCTGATAATACAAAGCTGGCCCTAACTTCTTTATTACCCAGCGTGCCACGGCCACCAGGGCCGCTGGAAGAGCGGGGTTCAGCGCCAGAGGATGGCGCTTCAATGAACGCGCCATCTTCTGGGGTGGCTGTGGGCTGCAATTTGCAGCGGGGGGTGCCCAGAAAGCTTCGGCATCCCTGCGCTGCGGATTCCAGCCCCCAGCTGCTTAGCTGTACCTGGCTAGACATAGAAATTGCGCGGAGCCCCACGCATTTTTTTTTTATTATTTCATGAAATTCTGAGACTCTGACTCTGAGACTCTGACTCTGAGACTCTGACTCTGAGACTCTGACTCTGACTCTGAGACTCTGACTCTGACTCTGAGACTCTGACTCTGAGACTCTGACTCTGACTCTGAGACTCTGACTCTGACTCTGAGACTCTGACTCTGAGACTCTGACTCTGACTCTGAGACTCTGACTCTGACTCTGAGACTCTGACTCTGAGACTCTGACTCTGAGACTCTGACTCTGAGACTCTGACTCTGAGACTCTGACTCTGAGACTCTAAGACTCTGACTCTGAGACTCTGAGTCTGACTCTGACTCTGAGACTCTGACTCTGAGACTCTGACTCTGAAATTCATGAAATAATTAAAAAAAGAATGCGTGGGGCTCAGCGCAATTTCTATGTCTAGCCAGGTACAGCTAAGCAGCTGGGGGCTGGAATCCGCAGTGCAGGGATGCCCAAGCTTTCTGGGCACCCCCCACTGCAAATTGCAGCCCGCAGCCGCCCCAGAAGATGGCGCGTTCATTGAAGCGCCATCCTCTGGCGCTGAACCCCGCTCTTCCAGCGGCCCTGGTGGCGGTGGCACGCTGGGTAATAAAGGGGTTAATACCAGCTTTGTTATACAAGCTGGTATTAAGCCCGAGATTCTTAATGTCAGGCCACGTTTGACCCAGCCACTAAGAATCTCCAATAAAGGGTTAAAAAAACACAGAGAAAATTTTTTATTTGAAATAAAAAAAAAAAGCCATTAGGGACTCCATCTTTAATTAAAAAAATCCTCTTCCGTCCGACGTAGTCCAAAACGCGATGTCCTCTCTGCTACATCCCCTGTGCATAGATATAGATGTCTATGCACAGGGAATGAGCAGACTGAGAACAATCTCAGCACTGCTACATCATGTCTGTGAGCAGGCAGGCTCTAGGACCCTGGAGCTGCACAAAGAAGACAGCTGGACTCGGCTCGCAATGTAACAGCAGTTATTTGCGAGTTTCCCTGCTATCACTGGCACAGTAGCCGAGTCTAATGCAAACAATGGCAATCCTAGTTTTGTCAGCGTTTGCTATTGATTTGCATTGGACTCGTGCGAGTAAACGCTGGGAAACTCGCAGAGTACCGAGTCCTGCGAGTCCCTTACTACTCGCCGAGTAACGAGTCCTAGCGAGTAGATTCGCCCATCCCTAATTTTAATCCATTTTTCCAATTCCCCTTTTTTACTGATCGCTTCGA
The DNA here is from genome assembly GCA_033576535.1 of Allobates femoralis. Classification (NCBI taxonomy): domain Eukaryota; kingdom Metazoa; phylum Chordata; class Amphibia; order Anura; family Aromobatidae; genus Allobates; species Allobates femoralis. The sequence continues at coordinate 695,070,627 of JARQOC010000002.1, read as the reverse complement.
CAAGGGGATCACGGACCGGGTCACACCACCGAGACATCCTGTAGCCCCAGATGACGAGCGGGCCCAGTTCTGAGTACCCCACGGTCCCCGCCAGGGGGGAGTCAGCTTTTTGGCGTCATGAACAGGATCTACTGACCCGGTAAAACGGGGTCTTGTGTGCCTAAGACTGTATTGAACTGTGAACAATCACAATTTTTCTTTTTTTGTGCCCGCTCAGAGCGTGGAAAGCGAGGGGGTGGGGCCACAGAAAGGGTGCAAACGCAGACCTAGGCCCCATGCTCTGATGTCATCCCAAGCAACACTGGAAACCCTGCACCAAAAGGCCATTACAGAAAGCCCCCTGCCAAAAACGAGAGACTTGTACCAGCCAAAAGCTGAGGGAGGGCTGCGGTTCACCAAGGGGGAGAACGATGTCTGCCCCAGTTGAGGTGCCACCAGCGGGGAAGAGACACGTAGCACCCGGCAATGCTGCCGCCAGCGATGTGGCTGCCGCACCCCCGCCTGCCGCCATCTTGCCGTTCACTATGCCAATATCTCCCGGGTGCGACGTGGCTCCTGCAGTACTCCCAGGAACCCAACGCCCTCAGTGACTTCCGTGAGCGGATGAAGAGAGTGTTCGGAGTATACCCTATGATGGAAGAGCAGCGCTTAAGTATGTTAATGGGACAGCTGATCAGTGAGACCCGGTGCTAGGCGAAGGCCTGGTCCACCAACAACAAAATCGCACATGTGGGATTTAAAGAAGTGACTATTAAAGTGGGGAAAGTGGAGCTACATGAACATGGTATGGTGATAGTAGATGTTGATCGACGGGCAACTACACCAATGGTGACAATGGGTATAAATGTGACTGAAAAATGTTTGGATGAGGCTATTGTGTTATTACAACAGGTTGCTGAGACCGCCAATTCTAGGCAGCACTCACCCCCCGGATCAGAGATTAGTCTGTAAATTTTGGAAATCAGACCCCTGGCATCTGTACCCCTCCTATAGAGCTTCTCGAACTCTGTAGGAATGGAATCTCCCACCTTGCCAAACAGAGAGCTGGCTACGCCTCTGATTTACAGGTATTGGTAAAATTCCCAATTAGAGAGGGAATAACATGGAAAAGGGATCTTCCAGGGGGAAACACAAAAAGGTGAGCAAAAAATCTTAAGAACCCATTTATCTCCAAAAAATCCTTATGATCTGCACTTAGATCTGCACCTGCACCCTTTTGGTTTTCTCTTCCCATTTTGTAGAGCCCGAAAAGGCCCTCGGTATATATATATATTATCTAGATTAGAGAGGGAATAGTGTGTTTTGAGAAACTCGAAAGAATGAATCTGCATGGTGTTCCCATCTATGATGTCCACAAATCTAAACAGTTCTGCCTTTAGCCAGGTTTGGACCATAGCAGATTCTAGACTACTTGGAAGCATTGGTTGGTAGAGGAAGGACATCAGGCGTGAGCAGGAGGACGTTAGACTGAACCTCCGCGTCCGTGAAAGCCAGAGATCTTTTGTAAACCGGGGGAATGAGTCGCACTGAGCAGGTGACCACAGAAGAGAGTTAGGGTGTATTGGGGCAATCCACAATTTCTCCAACTCGGTCCACTTGTTGTAGGCCCAAAGTGAGGCCCAACAAGGGATTCTCCTGAGATTGGTAGCCCAATAATAATAGGGCACGTTTGGAATGGACAACCCCCTCTTAGATTTATGCACCTATCAAGGCCTCCCTGGCACTCTATGATGCTTGTTGCACCAAATCAACCTCATAATGGCGGCCTGGAGAGCTTTGAACTCCTTCAGCGGGATCCTGACCGGGAGAGTTTCAAAGAAGTAGATCAATTTGGGGGGCATGCTCATCTTCACCGCCGCCATGTGCCCCATCCTGGAAAGAGGGAGCGATAACCACTTATTCAGGAGGGATCTCAAGTCTCTAAAAACGGGGGGAAGTTAAGTTTATAGAGTGTCATATCAAGAAGTTATGTTGACTCCAAAATATTTCACAGCGTCCATCAAATTCAAGCGCAAGTGATCCAACATTGCTTTAGTAGACATACATTCATACATTCATTCATTCATTTATTTTATCCTTATTGCCCTTTCTTCCATGGCCCTTGAGAAAGCAGCTCTTACCTCCCTTTCTTCCATTTCTGAACACGTTTCTGTAATTCTTGCCTCCTTTCCTTACATTTCTGTAAGTCTTGCTCATTGAGGCATAATACACGTAGCGTCTGACAACAATCATCCAGTCACATTCTTTTTCTTATGAGTCATAATATCAGAATGATCAGGTAGTGGCATGACACGGAATTTCATAAGCTAGCATTCTACATTCTATTGTGACATCACAATGGAGGGGCGTGACTATGTGGAGTGGGCGATGGTTATCTGGAGTGGGTGGGGCTTGTCACACACATGGGCGTGGTTATGTGGAGTGGGTTGGGGCTATATGGAGCAAGTGTGACCATGAGGAGTGGGCGTGGCCATGTAAAGCGACCGTGGTCCTGTGGAGTGGGTGTGGCCATGTGGAGTGGGCGAGGCCATGTGAAGTGGGTTTGTCACACACACACATACACACACACAGATACACACATACACTCAACTTTACATCTTGGTGATAAAAATGATAAAAAAAATCATAAAAATGCAGCTATGGCAGCAAGGTGATAGTGAGTGACCTCTTTGTCGTCTCGCAAAGCTTAGGGACAATAGGAAGTAGAGTGCTCCTTGACTTAGCAAGCGAGAATAATGTGTGCCTTATTGCCTCTTTCATAGAATCTCTGTTTGGAAAAAATCAGTAATTTTTCCACTCTTCTCATTGCCAAGTCTTTCAAACTCTCCCTAAGTCTAATGACCATTGTCAGAGTAGTCAAAGAGGGGGACAGCAAGAGTTCTCTCTCCCAGAGTTTTAGTTGAGTGGTCAGGGAGACTCGCTGGGATTCAGCTGATCTTTTTGCCCTGGCACCCTCCCTGATACAATGGCCCCTCATCACAGCCTTATTGTCCTCCCAAAGGACTGCCGGTGAGGAAACTGAGTCTGTGTTGAGCTGTAAATATTCCATGAGATGTTTTTGTAGGGAGGCCCTGATGGTGGGGTCTTTGAGCAAGAACTCATTCAGGCACCATTAGTAAGATTTAGGTTGGGAGCTGCCCCCTTTAAAATCCAGGACCAAAGGAGAATGGTCCAACCATGTAATGGGGCCCAAACCCACCCTCTCAAGGCGCTCCAGTAGTTGGGAGTTCACAAAGAAATAATCAATTCTGGTATGAGTCTGGTGGGGGTGTGAGAAGAAAGAGAAGGCCCTCTCTCCTGGGTGATCCACCCTCCAAGCGTCGTATAGGGCTTCAGATCTAATGATCTGTCGGATGATTTGAGATAACTTCCTTAAAGCTTCATAGGGTGGGTGACCCCCGACAAAGAGTCTGTTAAAAAATCGGGAGGTTAAAATCACTGCCCAGTATCGTTGCAGCAGGCCAGAGCCCCCCAATCAAAGAAAGGACTCCCCTCAGGAAGCGGATCTTGCCATCATAAATGTTGGCAAGGATGCAGGGGGAGCCTCCCAGGACAGCCTCTAAAACTATATATCTGCCATCAGGGTCTAGGTGAGAAGCGGTGATTTGGATAGGACATGTGGAAGCTATTAATATTGCCACCCCACCTCTCTTAGTGTCTAAGTGGGCTGATAACTGTTGGGGGAAGTGATGAGCTGCAAATTTAAAAGTGCCTGAGAAGTCAAAGTGCGTTTCTTGTATGAAGACAATGTCTGCGCTAAGAGAATGGAGCTCCTGAAGAACTATTTTCCTCTTACAGGGGTAATTAAGGCCCTTCACATTAAATGAAATTATATGGGCTATGGTAGGAGAATAGTGGGAGCGAGAAAGCAAATAGGCCAACTTTACCTGCGTGAGAGCAATAGCCACAGAGGTTCTTACCAGTAGGGTATGCCGTCTGACTGGAGTCCAGTTTAATCGATACCAAAGAGGTGAGCAGGGTCTGGGAAGGCACAGAAGGAAAAAACATCAAGGGTAGGGTCAGACAAGGACAAACATTGAACCAGGTTTGAAACAAGAATATCATAGAACTTGTAAAAACAGCAAACAATATTTCTCGGGATTACATCCGACCAGGGATCTCCCGGGTGAAAATGTGGAGGATGGATTATATCTTATCTATTAATCTTAGTTTTTATACTCATATAGCATTAAATGAAACAATAAGTTTTTTCTGTGTTCAGGTACGTATCCAACATCTTCTCTCTTTCTCTTCTTTTTCTCTTCTCTCTTTGTCTCTCTTCCCCCTCCATCTATTTCTTTCTCTCTTTCTTTCCCACTATGAATCTGTGAACAAGGAGCTGTTTTGTAAACAAAGTGTCTCCTTAGATGCGTATGCTGGAAAGAAGATATAGCTGTGCAGAAGTTGCCTTGAAAATGGACAAGCTGATTGGTCCTCACCGTGCTTGCAACAGGCCGTGCTATGGGAAAACCAAGATAACTTGTATCACAGCAGTCAAGGGACGATACCATGACGTGATGAAGAACGGACTCTCAGAATACAAAGAACTATTATTATTAAACAAACATAGACATTAGCTTAATCCCACCTAACTCCCACCCTGCCATGGACATTTACATGCTTATCTTTTAGACTATAAAATGCCCTGTACCCGGATATTGGGTTCAGTAGTTGTTGCCGTGTATGTTGTCATTATTAAACCTGGACACGCTATGAGATTGAACCGGACTCTCTCAGTCTGATTTACTCTTATCTGGTACCACGTGTTCATAGTCTAATTTGGGATGACTGGCGAGGGAGTGGAACAGTAAAATTTGAACCCGACAAAAACATTCGAGCCGTATAAGACCGAGAAGAGAGAAAAAGGGAAAGACCAACACGATCACCGGGGGATTCCCTGTAATAGGCTGTAGGGGTAGTGTCCAGGAAGGGTGGGCCTGATCCGACAAGTAGCTCCTCCACCAAAAAAGAGGAAGAAAAAAAGAGGGAGTGGAATGGAGCCCCGCCAACCATCACCCCACCGGCCCCGAACTTAAAGGCCCCCTTGAGTGGGGCAGCTGAAAACGTCAGAGAGAGTAGTAGGGTCTGGTGTCATATATTGACCTGGTAGCCTACAGAGATAAACAATGAGGGACATAAGCTCTAGTGGGGGAGATTCTCAGCGAGGGCGAGAGGAAGACGGAGCACTCCCACCTCTCCCCCGTCTTCCCCCCCTCGACCCATGCCTGCCACCCTCCACCGTGGACCACACCGGGGGCCGTGGGCCTCCCGGTAAGTGCAGGACCCAGTTCGGGATGTGGATGACCGGAAAGTCCATGGCCTTGCAAAATGACGGAACATCCGCTGGGGTCTGCATAGTGGCCACTCACCCATCTCTTTTGGCGGACAAAGAATATGGAAACCCCCATTCATACAGGATCTGGTGATCTTGCAGGGCCTCAAGCAGGGGTCTAAGGTGCCTCCGTTTCTGCAGGGTAATGCGAGAAAGGTCTGGGAACAGCTGGACCTCCCTGCCATTGAAAGTAGGTGCGTTATTCCTCATTCTGGCCTTGAACAGTTCCTTAGTTGCAAAATCGTGGACACTGCAAATAATATCCCGGGGTTGAGCCAACAGGTTTTTGGGCTACAATGCCCTGTGTGCCCTATCCAGCTTGGTGACATTGGACGAGGGAGCCCTGAGGACCTCGTTAAAGATAGTCTGTTGAATTGAACCAGGGGCTTCAGAGTCCTCAGCCTCAGGGATTCCCGGCACAAGAATATTACATGGACGCCCCCTGTTGTCAAGGTCTTCCAAGTGGGATTGCATGTCCTCCATGATACTTTGCTGTGACAATAGTAGCTGGTGTAATTCTGCTACGTTTGTTCTGGTGGTGTCATGTTCTTCTTCTAGGGTCTCAATCCTGCTGTTTAAGTGTTGCAGATCACATCTCACCCCAGCAATCTCTGATCTGCAAGTGTCCTTAACCTCATTAATGAGGTTTTTAAAATCTTCTTTAAAGGGAAGAGATGTTAACATACTCTGCCAATCCACAGGGAGTTCATATGACCAGCCTAAGGGCCTTGGGGTACCCGGTCCCGGGCGTTGTAGCTCATGGGGGATGTCACTGGGGCCTGTGTCCGGTCCCATGGCCCTGGTGGTTGCTGAAAAGAGTCAATAAAATAAAATAAAATTACTTTGTGACGCCACTTACGATTCCAGTAATGTTACTGGCGCTGCGGGAAAGACCTCCAGGGTGATGGTGGAGCAGCAAGATGATTGCGCCCCCTCATAGGTGGAGCAGTATCCCCGGGGCAGTAGTGGAAGTTAAGGGTTGTGAACAGTCTATGATGGGAGCAGGATCAGGGGCTACAATAACAGTCATACACACAGGGTTGTTGTTTCCATACTTTTACTGATGTGCTGAACAAGGTGAAGTCCAGGGTACAGCTGGGTGGTCTGGGAGCAGTTCGGGATCTCCACATCCAATGAGTTATGAGGCCTCCTATTTGCTCTGTGTGTGTGCATTAGCTAGTCCCTAACCCTCTCCTGTGTCCTCACTTGTATGGCAGGGGTGTGAGCGCGCTGCTGTGCGGCACTGCTGTATCCGCTGCGGTCCCTGTCTCTGCTGGGTGGCTATTCCTCAATTGCTGCTGCACCAAGAGACATGAAATCTCCCTGGCCTTAGGTCTTTACTGCTGGGCTGACTGGACCCATGCAGTTTCGGACCCCGGTATATGGGTTGTCGTCGTTGCTCTTCTGGGGTGAACCCGTATGGCTCCACTCCCCATGGCTAACTCGCCTCACTACAACCCTCACTCTTGGGTCCCTCACACTGGTCAGGCTCACTCACTGGCACAGGCCTAGCGCGGCACCGTCCACCAGGATGTCTTCCTCAGTACTGCTCCGTACAGAACTGCCTAACTCCGCCCTCAGACCTGAATTTATAGGGGACCATGCCTGAAGTCGGCAAGTAGAGCTCCCCCTTCAGGTCTAGGGTGGAAGGTGGTGTGCGTAAGCTTACATGATGTGGAAATCCTTCTCTGCTCCAGGTGTTCCTGTGGCAACCGAACCGTGAGGTGCCTCATTTCCCCCTAGTTAAATTCAGTACTCCTGGACTGAGAAACACAATTTTCAAACATTAATAACATTAAAATTATATAAACTCTCAAAAAAAACAAAAATTGCAAAAAACAATAAAACAGGAAAAATAGGAAAAATGCATTCCATCTGGCGCTAGTCCATCCGCCGCAGGCTGATAAGAAGTCTATGCCACAACCAGTCCCATGGCTATGGTCCATGTTCAAAGTAAAAGCTCAAAAGAGGTGCCAAAGTTCATGCAATAAGTCCTGCAGGCACAATACGCTTAACGGTAACGGGTTCCTTAGTTGCAATGAATACACAAAAACACATTCACATTTTACCTATGGGCATCTCGGCTTAGGAGTCCTGGTTTCATCCCCAGTTAATTAACACCAAGAACCGGGTCCCCCACGGCCCTGGGGTGGCTCACATAGATAGGAGGAACAGACAATTTTATAGTCCTTTGATTAGTGGTTGGTCCAAGAACAGGAAGGAGGGAGGGTGAAATGGTTGTGATAACAGTTCACTTAAGAAGTGTCAAAGTTTATTGTCCTCTAACTGGGGTTTGTTCAAATGCCCTTTCAATTGATGTAAAAAGACATGAATCCATGTGAATTGAAAGGGCATTTGGGGATATGGGGTACTTCACACACTGCAACATCGCTAGCGATGTCGCTGAAACGTCACAGGTTTTGTTAACCCCTTCATGACCGGGGAATTTTTCATTTTTCATTTTCGTTTTTTGCTCCTCTGCTTCCAAGAGCCATAACTTTTTTATTTTTCCGTCAATATAGACATATGATGGCTTGTTTTTTGCGGGACAAAATGTTCTTTCATATGCAATAATTTATTTTACCATATATTGTACAGGGAAATTGCACGTTTGTTTTTTGGGTATTTCAGTCGCCATGTTCACTATATGGTAAAACCGACATGACGGGGTGATGCCTCAGGTCAGTACAAGTTCGTAGACATCCAACATGTATACCTTTATTGGTATCTAGGTGGTGAAAAAAAATTCCGAAGTTTGCAAAAAAACAAAAATTGACTTTTTGCGCCATGTTCTGCGACCTGTAGCACCCTCATTTTTCGGGATCTGGGGCTGTGTGATGGCTTATTTTTTGCGTCTTGAGCTAACGTTTCTTATGATACCATTTTTGGGGGGATCTGCAGTTTTGATCGCCCTTATTGCATTTTATAGCAATGTTGCGGCGACCAAAAAAACTGAATTTTGCCGTTTGAACCATTTTTTCCGTTACGGAGTTCACAATACGGATTTAATATGATGATAGATTGGGTGATTCTGAACGCGGCGATGCCAAACATGTGTATTTTTTTAATTTTTTTGAATACTTTTATTGTGATTGGGGGAAAAGGGAGGTGATTTGAACTTTTATATATTTTTTTTTTTTACAGGTTTTTAAAAACTTGATTTTTTTATTAATTCTTATTTTTACACTTCCTCTTTAAGAGGCACCTTGCTGCACAGTCCGATTGCTTCTGGGAGATACAGATGAGCTGCAACTCATATGTATCTCGCAGAATCGCGGACCTGTTGTGGTTGGCAGCGCCTGCCAACCACAACATGAAACCGCTCTGTGACAGCATCCATGGTCTTGCCAGGACCCTGGGCTGTCACATGAGCACCGGAGATCCCACTAGTATTGCGGGATCTCCAGAGCAGGCGGGGAACAGCGCGTTCCCCGCCGCGGCCGCTTTGGAACCCGCTGTCAGAAATTGATGGTGGAATCCAAGGGGTTAACAGCGCCCCAATCAGATCCCGGATCCGATTGGCACTGTTACCCTGACATCTCAGCTGATGAGATCAGCTGAGATGTCGGTGTTTTGATGTGAGCTCCGCGCTAGAGCTCACATCAAACCCCCCTTACCGGCCCAGGACGTTGTACAACATCCTGTGTCGGCAAGGAGTTAACAGCGACCTCTCCAGCAATGTTGCAGTGTGTGACATGTAGCAGTGACCTGGCCCCTGCTGTGAGGTCGCTGTGAGGTCGCTGATTGCTACAAATCGTTCAGGACCATTTTTTGGTCCTTGGTCTCCCGAAGGTCAGCACACATCGCTGTGTGTGACAGCGAGAGACCAACGATCAGCGACCTCACAGCCAGTGCCCAGCGCCGCACATTAGATGCTGGGCACTGGTAACCAGGGTAAACACCGGGTAACTAAGCAGCGTGCGCTGCATAGTTACCCGGTGTTCACCTTGGTTACCAGCGATGTCGCTGCTGGCTGGTCGCTGTTGAGTCTGCCTGTTTGACAGCTCACCAGCGACTGCATAGAGACTTTCCAGCGATCCCGGCCAGGTCAGATCGCTGGTGGGATCGCTGGAAAGTCTCAGTGTGTAAAGGGGCCCTATCACATCTTTGAACAAACCCCAATTAGAGGACAATAAACTTTGACACTTCTTACGTGAACTCTTATCACAACCATCTAACCCCCCCTCATTACTGTTCTTGGACCAACCACTAATCAAATGACTATAAAACTGTCCGTTATCTATGATCTTACTTCCTCAGCTGCTCCTTCCCCCTACCAACTGACCACTACATTCTTCACATCACCTGTGTTGTATATTACAGGATCTCACCCTGCATTTGTATGTGTAATATATATATATATATATATATATATATATATATATATATTGTGAGGTTGCGTACTCCTGGGGGTTTGCTTGACAGCGTAAAATGACACCCAGGGCCGTATTTGGAGTTCCTGCTGCCCTAGGCACTCTCAGCGGCCGCCGCCCCCCCCCCCCCGTCACGGCCCCTCCCCCCTGTTGCAGCCCCTCCCCCATCATGGCTCCTCCCCCCGTTACGGACAATCTTCCCCCAGTCGCGGCCTCCCCCCCCCAAGCTTCATGTAGCTTCTCCCCCCACATTTCATCATGTAGTACATATAAAAGGTTTGTCCAACCACACTACAGAGACATACTGATAGGAGGTTTATATTGTGAGCCCCAATGGGGACAGTGTTGATGATGTATGTAAAGTGCCGTGGAGTTCATAGTGTAATATAAGTGCAAAAAATATTATTCTTAATATGATGTCACAATACCGGGATCAGAGGATCTTGTATTTCAAGGTCAGGGGCTCTCTGACGCCGTGCTGCTGCCTGTCTCGTTGTCTTCCTCTTTTGACACTGTAGTGCGGTGGACAAGAGAGCATTAACTGGTTAATAAAAAGAAGTATGGAGTGTGTACTAACTGAGCCATAAACCCTCCCCATACCATGTCCCGCAGACATTGTAGGATTACTATATGGATTTTATTATTAGGGTACGGACACACTGGTGTGAAACTCGGATGAGTGCAATGTGTGATTTCATCACATTGCACTCGGACCAATGTTTATCAATGTCTGAGAGCACTGGCGAGTGTCGGACGCTTTTTTCTCAGCCAGATTCAGGATGAGAAAAAAGTCGCAACATTCTGCGACAGTCTGCAATTCACACCGAGATTCACCAATGCAAGTCTATGGGTCTGACAAAATTACATACCGCACACTGACAGCACACGGACCATCCGAGAAGTATCAGTTTTTTTCACTGATACATTCTCATTCTGTAACCGAGAACAATGTAACATGTTCCTGTAAATGATTCTACACTAATAGCTGCTGAGGAAAGAACAGATTGCACACGGATGTGTACCACCATGTCCTCGGCTCTGTGCATAGACAGTGTACCACCATGTCCTCAGCTCTGTGCTGTGCACCACCATCTCCCCAGCTCTGTGCTTTGCACAGACAGTGTACCGCCATATCCTCAGCTCCATGCTGTGCACAGACAGTGTACGGTACACTGTCTGTGCACAGCACGAAGCTGAGGACATGGTGGTACACTGTGCACAGCACGGAGCTGGGGAGATGGTGGTACACTGTCTGTGCACAGCACAGAGCTGAGGACATCCCAGAAGAGACAGACAGGCCACAGACGGACGGCAGGACAACACTGAGCCCACCTGGAAGAACAACAACACCCAACACACTGACCAGAAATCATATAGGACAGGCAGGTAGGAGAACTACACACCCTGCCAACTCAGGAAGGTAGCAGCAGCTGCATGGAGGCAGACACACGGTACAGCCGCCATTATCACCACACACAGTGCCAGCCACAGCCTCAGTCCTCATGCACCCCCGTCCTTCTCTCCTCTGTCCCTTCTGCTGCTCCTGTCCTCCTGCACTCCCGTTCTCCTCTCCTCTGTCCTCCTGCATCCCCGTCCTCCTCTCCTCTGCCCTCCTGCACCCCCGTCCTCCTCTCCTCTGTCCCTCCTGCACCCCCGTCCTCCTCTCCTCTGTCCCTCCTGCACCCCCGTCCTCCTCTCCTCTGCCCTCCTGCACCCCCGTCCTCCTCTCCTCTGTCCCTCCTGCACCCCTGTCCTGCTCTCCTCTGCCCTCCTGCACCCCCGCCCTGCTCTCCTCTGCCCTCCTGCACTCCCAGTCCTGCTCTCCTCTGTCCCTCCTGCTGCTCCTCTTGTACCCCCGTCCTCCTCTCCCCTGTCCCTCTTGCTGCTCGGCTGTCCTCCTGCACCCCCGTCCTCCTCTCCTCTGCCCTCCTGCACCCCCGTCCTGCTCTCCTCTGTCCCTTCTGCACCCCCGTCCTGCTCTCCTCTGTCCCTTCTGCACCCCCGTCCTGCTCTCCTCTGCCCTCCTGCACCCCCGTCCTGCTCTCCTCTGTCCCTCCTGCTGCTCCTCTTGCACCCCCGTCCTCCTCTCCCCTGTCCCTCCTGCTGCTCGGCTGTCCTCCTGCACCCCCGTCCTCCTCTCCTCTGTCCCTCCTGCACCCCCGTCCTCCTCTCCTCTGCCCTCCTGCATCCCTGTCCTCCTCTCCTGTCCCTCCTGCTGCTCCTCTTGCACCCCTGTCCTCCTCTCCTCTGTCCCTCCTGCTGCTCGGCTGTCCTCCTGCACCCCCGTCCTGCTCTCCTCTGTCCCTCCTGCACCCCCGTCCCCGGATCACACTAGGTCTGTGTGGGCTGCTCCCATCCCTCTTCCCCCTAGCTATGCAATGCTGCAGTGCCTGCAGGCTGCTGCCGCCCAGGTCTGTGTGGGCCACTCACTCCCATCCTCCCCATATGTATGCAATGCAGTGCCTGCTGCAGCCAAGGTCTGTGTGTGGGCCGCTGTCATCCCGATCCCCCTACCCCCATATCATATGGGGGGGGGGTGATAGTGGCCCACACAGACTTGGGCTGCAGCAGCCTGCAGGCACTGCAGCAGTGCATAGATAGGGGGGACGGGAGCGGCCCACACATAACTGGGGTTGGCGACGCTGCAGAATTGCATAGATACATAATGTGGGGGATGGGAGCGGCCCACACATAACAGGGGCTGGGGACGCTGCAGCATTGCATAGATACATATGTGGGGGATGGCAGCGGCCCACACATTACTTGGGCCCCCAGCCCCAGTTATGTCTGGGCCACTCCCATCCGCCACATATGTATCTATGCAATGCTGCAGCGCTCCCAGCCTGGGGGTGCAGCAGCATTGCATACATACATAATGTGGGGGATGGGAGCGGCCCACACATAACTGGGGCTGGGGACGCTGCAGCATTGCATAGATACATATGTGGGGGATGGCAGCGACCCACACATTACTTGGGCCCCCAGCCCCAGTTATGTGTGGGTCGCTCCCATCCGCCACATATGTATCTATGCAATGCTGCAGCGCTCCCAGCCTGGGGGTGCAGCAGCATTGCATACATACATAATGTGGGGGATGGGAGCGGCCCACACATAACTGGGGCTGGGGACGCTGCAGCATTGCATAGATACATATGTGGGGGATGGCAGCGGCCCACACATTACTTGGGCCCCCAGCCCCAGTTATGTGTGGGCCGCTCCCATCCCCCACATATGTATCTATGCAATGCTGCAGCGCTCCCAGCCTGGGGGTGCAGCAGCATTGCATACATACATAATGTGGGGGATGGGAGCGGCCCACACATAACTGGGGCTGGAGATGCTGGCAGCTGCAGCATTGCATAGATAACTAGCCCCCAGCCGCTCCCACCCCCCACAAGCCACATTATATTTTTCTATACAATGTGCATTGCCCAGGGCTGGCCCATGCTGCACTTCATCATTAACACACGGCCGGCGGGCAGCGGCGCCGCTGGCCTGACTCACACATAGTTGTTGAGGCTGAGCCCAGCCGCTGCCTGCCTGGCTGTCAGCGCGGGAACCGGGAATGTGCTGCCGCCTGCCCGGGCCTCTGCGGATTTTCTCCTGGGTCCTGGTCTGCTCCCTCTCCGCCCTCCTCCGATGCACGGTGACTGCAGTGCTGACATGCTGTCTGGGGCGATGTGCTGCCACGGGCGGCCGGTCTGCGACTTCTTCAAAACAGTGCCGCCTCTGCCCGGTCCTCCGCGGGAACACAGTATTCAAAGTACACACTATCTACTCCGCGGCGCGGCGGCGGGCCGGCCCCCTCCAGTCCTTCTCTCTTCCGGCTATGTGAGGTGACCGGCCTGATGACGCGTCACGACGGGGGAGCGGGAAGGAGGGGGGGGGCATTAGGGGGCGGGGCTTAAGACCCGGCCGACACGGGGCAGCAAAAAAAAAAAAAAAAAAAAAGAAAACACGCAGAGGCTCCGCCCCCCCTATGAATGGCGCCGCCCTAGGCACGTGCCTACGGGTGCCTAATGGCAAATACGGCCCTGATGACACCCGAACATGTTCTTAACCATTATGCAGCAGTTTGTTAAGTGTATACTGCTCATCTCACATGCAGAATAAATGCATTATACACTCACATTCCCGTAGGAACAATATCACATTACATCATGAATGCATAGCTCACTACATTACATTCTACAGTACATAAATTATATTGCACATCTCCTTCTACACCCTGTAACCTTACGGTACCGGTACACACACGGAGTACCCGGGTTATACATTGTCCCATAGGGATCCAGGCCTGGTCGGCCCACCCCTATGCACACCAGCCGGTATCTACCCTACGGCCAGGCTCTTCCGTGGCCTAATTCCCCTTGGAGAGTCCAGTCCCTTCCCACTGGCTGCTAACTATTCCCAGCCTCTACACAGCGCTCTGGCTGCTCCGAACCAGGCCCCGACCCAGGTTTAGTCACCGGAGCTCCAGAGCAAGACAGGCCCCCAAGAACTTTTTGGCACGTGTCTCCAGGTCGCCAACCGCTTCCAAGTCTGCCATCGCCAGGCCAGACCTCCAGGCAAGTGGCTGCACCAAACACGCCCTCGCGAGCCCCTCCAGGGTCAGCCCGACTTCCCCACTCCCGGTACTCTATTAACCCCTGTCGTCTGGCCTCACAGCTCAATTCTCACAAGACTTGGTCTTCTCCCCCTCCCAGGGGCTTCTGCTCTGTTTTCATTCATCCACGGACCGAACAGCCCCACATCATACATGGCCCTTTTCCTGAAGCCAACACATATAATTCCACTGTACCTTATGGACTTCTTTGGACATCAGCCTTGTCAGGGCCATACCACACACACTAGCACAGTCCAGCATGGACTTCAGCCCTCTAGGCCCAGACCAGGTTGTGAGCCACCTGAGCTTCAGGGTAGTCAAAGCATCCCCCAAGGTCTCCTCACCCTGCCCATGATGCCCAGCTGCCTCCAAACCTTACCAACACAGGCAGAGATCCCGGATGGCAGCCTCACCACCATGGACAGAGTGAGCCCCCTGCAAGTTCAGTCAGGACCCCCATACACCCAGGTGCTCCACTAACCTCTCGGTCTGGCTACAGGCTTCATACGGCTCAGAGAGACCGGCGTCTCCGGCATGGAGAGCCAGGCGTCCTGCCTCGTCCCCCCAAAGGGGACGGAACCCCTCTGAGACACGTCCTCTCCCTCAGAGGATCATGTTTGGTCCCTCCTTCTCACACCACATCTGACACACCCACACCAGGTTATTAGCATTTAGCACACCTTGCTCTCAGCCACTCATTAGACTCATCCACATGTCAGGTCTACAGCACTCACTCTCAGCTGTTAACTCACTGTGTTCCGGGTAGGTGTAACGCAAAACACACACACAGTAATATAGACTGATCTGAACAGGATCCTATGCTGTTACCCCGTGTGATGCACCCAGCCATGGGTCACATCACCACAATATATATATATATATTTTTATTTATATATATATATATATATGTGTGTGTGTGTGTTTCTCTAGAAGCTGTATCATTAAGCCTAATGAAGAGGCCAGGGGCGTAATGATCATGGTCGCAGGGGTCGCGGCGATGACAGGGCCCGAGCCTATAAGGGGCCTGTGCCGCCAGCCGCCCCCTATGCCCGCCTATCCCATGGCCTACTTCACTATGGATGTGTGTCTCTGAGGATGCACATCCATGTGACCGTGCGGCAGCACACGCGGCTTTGGGGCCCGTGTTTCAGGGGAAGGAAGGGGACCCAACTACTGGTGGCCCGCCCCTCTCCTTGATTTTCTCTTACCAGCCAGGTTTCCAGGTGTGTTCCACTGTGGAACACATACAGGAGGCTGGTGGTGTCTCCTCCACAATAGTAGGTGGCACTTCATGCTTTATTCGTTCCACAGTGGACCACACACCAGCACCGCAGCCTCCTGAGTCTTCAACAAAGGAGACCAAAGCAGCGGGGGAACAAGGAGAGGTAAGTATAGATTTATTTTTTTGAGTACATGGTGTCCAGAGGACTATAGGGGGGCGGAGGGGGGTGCATTATACAGTATGGACAGTTATGAGGCTGCATTATATGGAGAGATAAGGATGCACTATATGGAGAGAGAAGGCTGCACTATATGAGGCTGCACTATATGCAGAGATGAGGCTGCACTATATGGAGAGATATGAGGCTGTATTATACTATATGGAGGGCTATGAGGCTGCTTTATACTACATCGACGGCTTTGAGACTGTATTATGCTATATGGAGGGCTGAGGTGCCATTATACTGTATAGAGGACTGCATTATACCATTTGAAGGGCTGTGAGGGTGTATTATGCTATATGGAGGAATATGAGGCTGCATTATGCTGTATGGAGGGCTTTGAGGCTGAATTATACTATATGGAGGGTGGATAATGGGGGTGCATTATAATTGGATGATTATGGGGGCTACCTTATGAATGGGGGACAATGTGATGTATTATAACACATAGAGGACTATGGGGATACATTTTAATATATGAAGGAATATGCAAGACTATATAAACCAGGACAGGTACATATATACCACGATAAGGGTCATATTGCAGGATGAGGGACATTAAGATTGGGTCACACTTGCAGATTGTACATGTGTTTTTGAGACTTGCATTTTGTGAAAACGCATGCAAATATGCATGTCTGAATGTACCATGCATTTTTGGGATGCGTTTTTGGCTCAGCACCAAAAAATACTGCAAGCAGGGTTTTTTGGTGCGTTTTAAAAAACGCATGCGTTTTCATGACATGGGGCCCTATGGGAAATGCATGCATATTTGACTCACCCAGGCCAGGGGACTCAAATCTCAGGTGCAGGCTGGAGGTCACGGGTGGCGGTGCCTGAGGCTGTGGCCCTGGTGGTCAATGAAAAAGGGGAAAAATAAAATAAAGTTTGTTCGTGACGCCACCTGTAGGTCCTGGTTATGGCACCGGCGCTGCGGGAACCTCCGGGGTGATGGATGGCAGCCAGATGTAGTAGCCCTCTACAGGTATGGCGATGTCCCCGAGGTGTTGGAAAGAGCAATGGTGGAGTATGGCAGCACAGTCACTGTGGAGCAAGGCAGGTAAATCACAGTTCAAAGGAAGAAATCACCGACACGCTGCTCACTCTGAACGGGTACTTTACTCCGGTATTCTGCAGGCATACAAGGTAATGCAGTTCTTGTTGCAGAGTAGTGGACCGGGTGGTTCTGGCAATAAGCAGTGTCCCTCTGAGCCTCCGCTGGTGTTCTTTCTCTATAACGTTCTCTGTCCCCTGCTCTGCTGCACGGATCCTGCTTGTTTGACCAGGCCTGTCGAGATAAATGTGATCCCCCTTTCTCTCCAAGGAGACCCCAACTATGTTTGGCGCTTCTGGTGAGGACTGTGCTGGTTGTAGGGCGGTTGGGTCGTGCTCCTATAAAGTCATCGACCACTCCGGGTTTGTGGTTCAGGGTTGTAGCCGACTGGACCACCCCGGAGCCGGTACTCCGGGTTTGGACTGGGCTTGGGCATTCGGTTACCCGTTCTATTCTTGACCCCTTTCTCTTCTGGGTCACCAAGTTGAGGCGCCCTCCCCGTTAGCTTCTCTCTGCTGTTCTGTAGCTTTTCCAACTCTGCTTCATCTGCTGCACTGATCTTTTGCAGCTTCCTTCTGAACTTGAACTCTTCTCCTGATCTCTCCTGTTCTAACTCCTTGCTGCTTTCCCCACTGCTTTATAACCTAGCCTCTCCTCCCACCAGGATCGGTTACCCTAGTAACGGGCGTCTAATTGGTCCTCTAACACTAATGGTACCTTTACACGCCGCGACGGCAGGCTGGATACATCCCGCTACAGGCTACAAATGTAGCTTGTAGCGCCAATGTAGCCCGTCGTAGCGGCGTCTGAAGACGTGACGCTACAGCCGGCAACAGATACATCTGTTTCCTAGGTCTGCTCGAAAACTGATGGCTACAACGCCGATGGTAGCGAGCTGTATCGGCGTGTAAAGAGGCAACGGAAGAGAACTCGGGACAGCCTGCGATGTAGCTGCAATGTAGCTAAGGCGTGACCCTGGCTCCGTGTTACCGCGCCCCATGTGCGATCATTGGTGGAAGCTGCTGCATGACGATTGGTAGTCGCTGCATAGGGAGGCATATTTAAAGGAGCTGACGAGTCACACTACACAATTGCTCGAGCGTGCTGTATTACTCAGCCTCCTGCGATGCCTGCCCAATCAGGATGTTATTGCTTCGTCCTATCAGCGTACGGACGGCTCGTAATCCACAATTGTAGCACGCCTATGTGCTGGCCCTGCTGCACCAGGTACGCCCATAGTAGCTGGTTATAGCGGTGTGTAAATGAGCTACAGCTGGCTACTTGAGACACCCGGCGATGTAGCTAGCTATAGATGTAGCGTGGCGTAGCGCATCTTGTGGCGGCGTGTAAAGGTGATGCGTTGACCGTTTGTAACCGTTTGAGCGTGCTCGTGCACGTGAAGTAGCGGGATGTATCCAGCCTGCCGTCGCGGCGTGTAAAGGTACCTTAAGGGTACCTTTACACGCCGCTACAACAGGATGGATACAACCCGCTGCAGGCTACAAATGTAGCTTGTAGCGTCAATATAGCCTGTAGTAGCAGCGTGTGAAGACGGGACGACACAGCTGGCTACAGATACATCTGTTTCCGAGCACTGCTCGAAAACAGATGGCTACAAAGCCGATTGTAGCAAGCTGTATCGGCGTGTAAAGAAGGAACAGAAGGGTTGTTTCTACACCAGGCAATGTAGCTGGGGCGTGACACAGGCTCCGGGTTTCCGCGCCCCCTTCAGCGATCATTGGAGGAAGCTCCTGCGTAGCGATTGGTTGTCGCCGCACAGGGCGGCATATTTAAGGAGCTGACGAGTCACATACACAATTGCTCGATCGTCAAGTATTAATCAGCCTCCTGCGATGCCTGCCCAATCATGGTATTATTGCTTTGTCCTATCAGCCTACGGACGTCTCGTAATCCACAATTGTGGCACGCCTATGTGCTGTCCCTGCTGCACCAGGTACGCCCATAGTAGCTGGTTGTAGCGGTGTGTAAATGAGTGATGATGAGCTACAGATGGCTACTTGAGACACCCGGCGATGTATCTAGCTATAGATGTTGCGTAGCGTAGCGCACCTTGTGGCGGCGTGTAAAGGAGGTGCGTTTACCGTTTGTAACCGTTTGGGCGTGCTCGTGCACGTGAAGTAGCGGATTGTATCCATCTTGTCGTAGCGGCGTGTAAAGGTACCATAAGGGCCACTTTACACACACATACTTCTGTGACCAACTTCTGAACAGATCTCAGGTTGCAGTGAAATCATGGACACATTGATCCATTTTGTGGCTGTGTATAAATGTAACAATGTGTCCATGATTTCACTGCAACCAGAGATCTGTTCAGAAGTTGGTCACAGAAGTTGGTGTGTGTAAAGCGGCCCTAAGTGTTTGCATGTGGTGCTGGAGCTTCAGGCTTATTCTACCCATTACCAAAACAAAGATTACGGCTCCTTCAGTCAGGGGTGCAGTACCCTTTTGTGACGCACTCTTAGTGGGGCGCCACATTTTTATATGGTACTAAATGGTACATGCCTTTGTGCATGAGGTTCTTAAGGGTGCCCCACACCTAACAGCAATAACGCAGCCCAAAAACGCATGCTGCCTAAATCATGCAAAAAAACGCATACCAAGTGTGACCCTAGCCTAATACAAAATGAAGGGGAGGGGAGTCAATTTGTGGGTCTTTATAGGATTTAGAATGTTAATTAGGTCCCATACAACTGACCAACATGTGTGTGGGGGGGGACAGGTCTAAATTTCGCACTGGGGTCCATTGAACTCTAGTTACGCCACTGGAAGAGGCCATAGTGTCTCGAATGTTTGCTTTGCTTTTTCTTACCATCTTTTCAGTTAGCCATTATGTGGCGCCCCGCAACGAGTGCGTCACAGGAAGGTATTGCATCCCTGACTGAAGATGTAATATCTATCGTCTCGGTGATGACATGGTTAACCTCAGAGCGTCATACACCACATGCACCATTTAGAATAGAAAGCCAATCAGGAGGAACACCGCGGAGCTCTGAACTAACACCAGTCATCGCTGGGACCACCCGATCCGTTACCTAAGACTGTATACCCTGTACCATACTAACGGTTACAGTAAAGACCCGTTACAGAGGAATCTGGTGTCTGTGCTTTTCTTCAGAACGGTTATTAACTTTGCTCATTCAGCAACTACCTGAGCTGCCGTATTCCATCGAGTGCAGCTCCTGGCCCCGAGGACTCCTGCTCATCCTGTGGGGAGCATCCCATCTAGCTGCCGCACATCCCTTGGAGGCCCAAGCAGCGCCGGTGCCATCACCGGACTCCCACAGGTGGCGTCACGACAAACAAGAATCAATCCCATCCTTTCATCCCGTTTTTATCTGACCACCGGGCCCCACAGCCTCAGGCGCGGAACCGTGACGAGGGAAGTAACGCCTGAGACCTGAGAACTCGGCAATGGTGAGTCAGAATTTGGCGATCACGAACAGGATACGAACAGGCCCGTTTCCAACGGGTATTGTGTGCCTACAGAACTTTATTCGGCCAAAAATAACTTTTCCCGCCCTTTCTACTGGGCCAAAATGGCGGCTCCCGCCATGTGAAACACAATGTGCTGGACCAGGGGCGTGCCTCCTCCCCTCTTCGTGGGAGGGCCATGGCAGAGGCGCCAAAATCCTTGTCCGCCCCGATTGCTGGAAACAACCAAGGGGACGGGCCAAAGACTTCAGCCCACCCATGGACTACAAAAACAAGAAAGGAACAGGTGTGGCATGGCTTTCCCAACTGCTCCGCTTCAGAAACAGTTACCAGTTCTAACGGGTGCGGTTCCTGGAAGAAGTGAGATGACAAACCTGAAGCTCCGCGAGCTAATGAGAGAGGGCGAGGAGGAAGCTCGTGCCGCTATCGGCAACCCTGGTCCGGGTCCCGTCCTCACCATCGACGGGGACCCTGAGTTTTGGGAGACAGCGCTACAAGACCTACGGGTACGGTTGATGGAGGCCACGGAGTGGACCATCAGGAGTTGGAGTGCGACCCTGGCCAGCCGACTACACCGGGCTATCCAACAGCGACTGACTACCTGTCCCACTTCAGAACCGGAGACTACAACCTGTCCCGTTCCAGAACCAGAGACTGCAACCTGTTCCACTCCAGAACCGGAGGCCAGCCCCGAACCTACTGAGGCCTACTCGGTTACCGGAGCTGATGCACCACCGTTAACAGGTGCGGAAGCAACAGAGGAAGAGGAGGCGGGCAGCCTGGAAGCCCCGCAGGATGTGACGGAGAAAGACCCCGCAGTTCCAGAACCCAACCAACCGGATGATCCCGACCGAAAATCCCAACCAGCCGAGGAGCCTGATGTGGTCGTCGAGGCCGTAGAGCAGGAAGATGACGGGAGTTTCAGCGAGCCTGAGGACTCCGTTCACACCGTTTCTGAGGAGGAGGAGGACGAGGCGGAAGTTCCCGCCGAGCTGCTGCAAGCGGCTCGGGTGGAGTGGTCTGGTGCTGCCGCGGCATCTACTCCCGACCATCGTGTCCGGGTGCCAGTCCAAAGCTATGACCAATGCCTGACCCTTCGTTGGGACTACGTACACACTCCCTGCGGGTCCGACGACGCCATACGTCGGCGCCGCAGAGCGGAATGGTGGGCCCAGGAGCAAGCCAATCTGCGGGCTCGTGCCGAAGCCCCCGCCAACCCCCGTTACCGGAGGAGTTCCGCAAAACAGGTATCGTTACATCCTTTAACCTGGACACCGGGTGGGGTTTTGCCCGGGAGGAGGGGGTGCACGAGGAGATTTTTGTGGGCCGCCGGGACGTGGCGTCTCACCTCCCTAAGGGACATCTTGACCACGATTTATACTGGGGAGAGGCCATCACCTACGAGCGTCATGCCGGCTATCAGGGGTGGTACGCTCTCCGGGTTCGTAAATGTTCTTTACATCCTTAAGCAAATGACTTTGTTTGAACTTTAAAAATGACTTTGTCATGAACACCTTCCCTTTTAACTGTGTGCCAAAAAGCGGCCCGGCGGTAAAAACCTGGACGTTGCTAACAGACAGTGACCTTGCCCGCCGGTATCCGCAATAGTTAACTGGTTCGTTAATAAATGTTTTCAAACGTTATAAGCCAATGTGCCTCCCTAAGGGGAAGAAAATTAAACAATCGTAACTGTTAATAATAAAAATGTTTTATTTTATGTTTACAAAAATGTAAAAATTTCCCTGTACTGTTCAGGTTTCGAGACACTTGGGGACAAGTGTAATTTCCCAAGGGGGAGTGTGGGGCCCCGCAACGAGTGCGTCACAGGAAGGTATTGCATCCCTGACTGAAGATGTAATATCTTCCGTCTCGGTGAGGACATGGTTAACCTCAGAGCTTCATACACCACATTCACCATTTAGAATAGAGGGCCAATCAGGTCCTGGTGGGAGGACTGTAGGTGTAGTGTGTGTGGGTAAAGTAGGAGAAGAGGAGTAGTCGTTGAGGGGAGAGGAACGTAGGAGAAGCAGGGCGCTTCACAGTGCCGTGCAGCCCTGAAAACCACTTACCAGCTGGCACCATTAAGCGGTGACCAAGACCGGAACACGGGCAGCTACCAAACAGGTCCAACGGACGTCCATTGCTGTTCAGAAAACCGGGGTGAAGGAACCACTTCCTAACAGGCACCTCACCACAGCCACGACCTAGTTGTCTTGCCAGCAAGGACCCACCATTGGGACACAGAACCTAACAGCCGTTATTAAGCTAAGGATTCAATTAGAAGTCTCCCGAGTACCCTGACCTGGTACACTAAGGCAACACCGGCAACCAATACAGAGAAGTTAGGGAAAGGAGGAACACCGCGGAGCTCTGAACTAACACCAGTCATCGCTGGGACCACCCGGTCCGTTACCTAAGACTGTATACCAAGTACCATACTAACGGTTACAGTAAAGACCAGTTACAGAGGAATCTGGTGTCTGTGCTTTTCTTCAGAACTGTTATTAACTTTGCTCACTCAGCAACAACCTGAGCTGCCGTATTCCATCGAGTGCAGCCCCTGGCCCCGGGGACTCATGCTCATCCTGTGGGGAGCATCCAGTCTAGCTGCCGCACATCCCCCGGAGGCCCAAGCACCGCCGGTGCCATCACCGGACTCCCACAGGTGGCGTCACGACAAGCAAGAATCAATCCCATCCTTTCATCCCCTTTTTATCTGACCACCGGGCCCCACAGCCTCAGGCGCGGAACCGTGATGAGGGAAGCAACGCCTGAGACCTGAGAACCCAGCCACGGTAAGTCAATTACAAGGTATCCAACCACTGAGGACTCTCAGATTCTAATGTTTATTTTTCTATCTTCCGGCTAACACAGTACAAACATTTTTTGCATTACTTCTAAACTTTTTCTAATTTTCCACAGCTAGACATCACCGCCATCTGGTGGTAGAAAGTGGAAATACAGGTGGTAGCAAATTAGTTTATTAAGAAAAAGTACAAACTTTCTGCTCTTGGCCATAAACCAATCAAACAAGAAAAATAATAAATAGCCGAACACAAGTACTATAACAACCACTTTCTCCAAATTCAAAATAAAACGACTCTTTTAACCCCTTCACAACAGACTGTTTTTCCTCCATTTTATCCAAAAGCCAAAATGTGTTTCTTATTTTTGCATTTCCACATCAGTACGGCTTGTATTTTGGAGGGGTTGTATCTCTGAATGACATCATTTATGGTATCACATAATGTAATGGGGGAAAAAAATCCAAATGCAATGAAATGATGGAAAATAAACCCTACAATTGTCTTTTGGGTTTTATTGTAATTGTGGCACCCCATGGGTTAATGTGCCACAATAAGATCACATGGGTTCTCTCCCCACTACACACTGACAAACACTAGCACCTCTGGGCCAAGAGGGGGAGCACCACCTGCTTCCTTATATACTCTTGCCCATGAGGGAGAGCTCAGTTCAGCTCTGAGCAGGGCTATGAAGAGCACACAGAGAGCAGAGTTAGCTCAGTGCAGACCTAGTGAGGGTCAGAGGAACAGGAGAACAACAGACTGAGGAACACGTCTGGGAGCTGGAGTGATACCTTCACTTGCCCCAGAAGAACGCACAGAAACGGACACCGCATCTGGTACTGTGTCTGGCACCCATAGCACAGTGAATCCCGGAACAGTGGGATCTCTAGATGCCCCTAGTACCAGAGCGTAGCAACCCGGAGGGGTCAGTACAGCACAGAGGACTCAAGTTGCCTAGCCAAGTGGTACCAGCAGAATACAGAGAGAGAGACATGAGGAATCCCAGCAGCTCAGCTAATAGCAGCAGCCAGGACACACACACAGTGCAGCATAAGAACGCTGACGACCCCGGACAGGGTGGGAAGAGAGCTCAGCCCCATTACAGACTCCGTGGACTATAATCTGCAATAACATCAGCAGTAAAGCTTTGGAAAACAGCAAAACTGTGAGTCTGTGTATTGATTGCGACCTTTGCTCCAGATTCAGCACAGAGAGCTTCCCCCTGCTGCAAGCCTGTCAGCTCTGCCGCCTCAGGAGAGAAGGAGAAGTGCACCAGTGTCTACCAAACGTGAGTGTGTGTCCTCTAACCCCTTCTCCACCATCTATAACCCCGGGGGATACAGTTCTTCCCACTGGAACTACTCCATCTCCGCTGCCATCACATCACCCCAGAAGGTTCTGCGGCAGCAGCGGCCCCATCACTGGCCGCACCAAGTGGGTGGCGTCACCCATGACAAATTCCTTTGTAAATATTTCCCCATCTTATTGTGCGGGCCCAGGGACACGGTCCGGACCAAGCCACCCGTGACTCCCCCGGCACCGACCGGTCCGGCACCGAATACCCCCATCCCGTGGGGGCTCCACAACCTGGCGTCACGAACAGGATCTACCCGGTCTGAAAGAATTGGACCCAGTGCGCCATCTGAACTGTATTTTTGAAAATCCGCCATTTTGGAGCGCGCGGCGCGCGGGAAAAGAAGGGGGGCGGTACCCTGCATTGGCGCGAACCCAGCCTCCTGCCTTGGTGCTGACGACATCCGGCGGGGAAGAAGATCCCTGTTGCACCCCGGAACCTCCCATAGACATCCGGACGGAAGCGGAAGACGGAGGGCGGATATTAACTAAGGGGGCCCAAGATGTCGCAGGCCGATGCACAAGGCGGTGACGGAGCAGCCGGTGGAGCTGCAGCGCCGGACCCAGCGATAGTACCCGGCGGTGCATCGGCGCAAGGAACAGCATCCATAATGCCATTCCTGATGCCGTATACTCCAGGGGCAATGTGGCTGCCCCAATACTCCGGTGAGCCTAATACTTTAACTGACTTTATGCAAAACATTAAAGAGTATTATGTGATGTATCCCCTCACTGAAGCCCAGCGTGTAGGAATGATAATGGGACAGTTAACGGGCAATGCACGGCGTGAGGTTGCGTCCTGGCTGGACACAGATAAGGACACTGTAGAACATCTAGCAGCCAGACTGAAAGCAACTTTTGAATCTGCTGTTGATACCCGGGCTAAGATGAGGTTCTTTGCATGCCACCAGAAACCTAAACAGAGTGCTAGAGACTTTGCCTTGAACCTGCAGGAAGCACTCAAAGCCCTTAAGCTGGCAGAACCTGCTTTAGCCCCGGGGGCTGATAAAATGCTATTTGACCAATTCATAGAGGGCCTCCATTCCCCTTCCCATCGAAGACAGTTAAGCATGATACTGCTGCAGAACCCTGACATGACATTTACTGAGTTGAAAGATAGAGCTATCCATTTGCAGCAGCTGGAAGAGCCACGAGAATTAACACCTGTAACTGACACTGCAGCAGCATCTCAGCAGCCGGCAGCGCCAGCGACATCTGCTATGTCAGCGACTGCTGCTGAGGCTGGGGAATATATCTCAAATGCAGCCCTCAACCAAAAGCTAGATGCCCTGACCGACACCGTGATCTCCATGGCCAAGGTCATCAAGGAACTGCGAGAGTCAAAACCTGCACCCAAGATCGAGTTGGCAACCAGCAGAGAGGATGTTCCGTGGATGAGGCCCAGAAGATACCCAGCAGCAAGAGGACGACCCAGCGATCGCTACCAACCAGATGGACAGCCCATTTGCCGCCGTTGCCAGAAATCAGGCCATCTTGCTCGTGAGTGTCCTTTAAACGACGATTCCCTGGGCAGGCGGGCCGCTCCCCAGGAATGAACGCTCAAGGCCCCTCCGCCTGGTATGACAAATTCGTGGGAGGAAAACCGGTGATCCCTATTGTGTTGGATGCATCCCCTTTAGTGCCCTGCTGGATACCGGATCCCAAATAACATCCATCCCACATGTTCTATATAAAAGGTACTGGGCTGATTCAGACATTACTAATGCGCCAGATGACTTTAATTTTGATGTATTTGCTAGTAATGGACAGGTAATACCAAAGGTTGGATTTAGAGAGATGAATATTCAGGTTGGGAAGGTAGAATTGCAGAACCAGGGTGTTATAATCATCGATGTTAACCGGCGAGACCGTGAACCCGTGATGCTGGTAGGAATGAATGTAATAGAGAAATGTTTTTCCGAAGTGTTAAGTGTTTTGCAGCAAATCGCCGAGAGTGCCGGAACTGGACAACAGAGGCTTCTGCACAAAGAGATCAAAGCCCTGATGTTGAAGCAGCAGGTAGAAATCTCCGGAGATGAGATCGGCAGTGTACGAGTAAGTGACCCAATACCCATTGTAATTCCTCCCAAAACCGAAATGTTGGTATGGTGTAGAGCCGCAATAGGCATTAAAGGGCGAGACTATCAGGCCCTGGTAGAACCCGTGTACTCAGACAGTAGACCGACCATACTCACTGCTAGAGGAGTAGTTGACGTATACAGGGAAGAGTGCCATTATGCCTATTAAACTGCGGAGATGATGAGATCACGTTAACAAAGTATGCTACCATGGCTAAGTTGTACACGGTTGATAACAACAACATCACAGCCGTCGAGCCCTTGAACCCGTCAAGTCAGGCGGATGACAATGGCTCAGGAGAAAAACTGGAGGATTGGTGCCAAAAGTTGCATGTAGGCACCAGTTCTACACCTCCCCGTCACAAGCATGGAGTATACCGGGTAGTGAAGGAATATGAACAGATATTCAGTAAACACCCATTAGACTTTGGGCAGATCAAAGGGGTAGAGCACACTATACCCACAGGTAACCATCAACCTATAAAAGAGAGGTATAGACCCTTACCACCAGCTCACTACCAAACCACCAAAGACATGCTCAGAGAAATGAAATCTACAGGGGTAATAAGAGACAGTTGTAGCCCCTGGGCAGCACCTCTAGTGTTAGTTAAAAAGAAGGATGGGACCATGAGAATGTGCGTAGATTACCGGCAGATTAATCGCATCACACATAAGGACGCATACCCATTACCTAGGATTGAGGAGTCATTAGCTGCATTAAAATCTGCTAACTACTTTTCCACCCTTGATCTGACTAGTGGGTACTGGCAGGTTCCTGTGGCCGAGGCCGACAAGGAGAAGACAGCGTTTACTACGCCGATGGGCCTCTGTGAGTTTAATTGTATGCCGTTCGGACTCTGCAACGCACCCGGGACCTTCCAACGCCTGATGGAGAGCTGCCTCGGGCACAAGAACTTTGAAACTGTCCTCCTGTACCTGGATGACGTCATAGTCTACTCGAAGACGTACGAGCAACATCTACAAGACTTGGCAGAAGTGTTCGAAGCTTTATCGAAATATGGCATGAAAATCAAGCCATCCAAGTGTCACCTTCTCAAACCAAAGGTACAGTACCTGGGACATGTCGTGAGTTCAGAGGGAGTAGCACCAGATCCTGATAAAGTCACAGTGATAAGGGATTGGCCAAGACCTACGAACGTGAAAGAAGTAAGGCAATTCCTGGGCCTGGTAGGCTATTATAGAAGATTTATCCGAGGATTCACGAGGCTAGCAGCTCCTCTGCAAGACATTCTGGTAGGACGATCAAAGAAGACTTCAAACTGTAATCTCCTGACACGGTGGGATGAGGAAAGAGAAGATTCCTTCAACAAGCTGAAAAGTGCGCTGACGGGAGAAGAGATCCTGGCATACCCTGATTACCATCAACCCTTCATTCTATACACGGATGCCAGCAACGTGGGACTGGGAGCAGTATTGTCGCAGAAGCAAGGAGGCAAAGAAAGAGTTATTGCCTTTGCAAGTAGGAAGCTCCGGCCTACAGAAAGAAATCCCGAGAACTACAGCTCCTTCAAGTTAGAGCTGCTGGCAGTAGTTTGGTCTGTGACTGAACGCTTTAAACATTACTTGGCAGGTGCAGAATTCACCATCTACACGGATAACAACCCGTTGACTCACCTGGATACAGCAAAATTAGGTGCTCTGCAGCGATGGATAGCCCGGCTATCTAACTATAACTTTGTCATCAAATATCGGGCAGGCCGCAAGAATGGGAACGCAGATGCCTTATCCCGAATGCCGCACCTGAAAGACGTGGAAAAGGAACCGGAAGAGTTGGAAGAGATTGAACTACCGGCCTTTCATCGTTCAAAGGTACAAGATTATCAGCCCGGCGCCTACCAAAGAAAGCAGGAAGTAAATCTTAACCCGTTAAGACACTACGAATGGGCCGAAACCCAACATAACGATCCGGCCGTGAAGCTAGTGAAAGATCTGCTTACGCAACAAAGCGCACACCCTGATCAGAATGCCCCAGCTGAAGCTATACAGCTATGGAAGGATAGAGGCAAGTTGTTCCTGCATTGAGGGAAGCTCTGTAGAACGCATACCAATCCTAAAACGCATGAACTGGTCTGGCAGATTATCGTGCCCAAGCGAGCCACTCAAATGGTCTTAGAAGCTTATCATGACAACGCAGGTCATTTCGGATGGAAGAAGTTAGAAGCAATCCTGAGGGACAGATTCTATTGGGTTGGCATGAGAAGATCCATTGAACTATGGTGCAGAAGATGTGCCGCATGCAACCTCAGAAGGAAAGATCCACAGAAAGCCCCGCTTCAACCAATAGTAACCAAGCAGCCCCTTGAACTAGTCGCATTAGATCACGTCAAGTTGTCACCAAGCCGGTCAGGCTATGTCTATGCCTTAACCATCGTGGACCATTACTCACGCTTCTTAGCGGTGGTACCAGTCAAAGATTTGACAGCGAAGACTGCAGCAAAAGCATTCCAGACACATTTCTGTAGACCACATGGTTACCCAGAACAAGTCCTTGCAGACCAAGGTCCAGCTTTTGAATCAGAGTTATTCAAGGAATTCTGTAACATGTATGGTTGTAAGAAGATCCACACAACAACGTACCATCCCCAAACAAATGGTTTATGCGAGAAAATGAGTCATATGGTAATTGAACTGTTAAAGACTTTACCAGAGTCAGAAAGAAACCAGTTGCCAGATAAATTGCCTGATTTGGTAGACTTATACAACCATGTCCCCGTGAGTTCTACAAACTGCACTCCAGCATACCTTATGCGTGCAAGACCCGGTAAATTACCAATTGATCTAGAAATGGGAATTGAAAAACCAGGTACAGAAGTAGAAGAAACATATTGGGATACCAAACGTCAGAAACAGTAGACCCAAAACCAGAACCTGTGTTACCAGAACTTGTGTTACCAGAACCAGTATTACCTGAAGAAGACCCAAGACTTGAAGAACTGGAAGTAGAATCCGAAGAGGAAGAACAAATTCCTGGTCCCAGTGAACTTGCCAGTCCTGCAGTCAGACCTCCATCTGCCATAACACCAAGCACCCCAAATAGGTACACGTCTACTCACACTTTCAGACTAACTCCACCAACATTGCGCAGATCAGAGCGTAGTACGCAAGGTCAGTTACCAGCTAGGTACAAAGAGTAAAATGCAGAATTAAATATATAATGTAAATATGTTTGTTTAAATGTAAAGTAAAGTAAATTGAACCTGGTAGACTGTGTCCAAGAGGGTGGAGGAACTGGATTGACCCCCATGTACATTAAGTTAGGGAAAGAAAGTGCCTGGGGGTGGTGTAGTGAATTCAGGCCTCCTAAGCAGAAACGCCCGTGGACAAATGTATATAGTTATTGCAACGTTAAAAAGCCCAGTACCTACAGAGACTATCCTGTATGAACTTTGAACTTTTCTTATTTACTTATGGACCATATATACCACGGACTGGTTGTGGTAAGAACTCTCTTGTATATATTCATCAGCCCGGAGGCAATAGACTAAACCCCCGGAAAAACTGCTTTTTGACTTTTCGAACTCTTTTTCACATTTTAGTGATTTTTGTACTTTTTCATTTTAAGTTTATGTCAATATTAATTGTGTTTAATTGTTGTTTACTTGTTTTTCCACAGTCCCGGAGTACTGTATTTAACTAAGGGGGAATGTGGCACCCCATGGGTTAATGTGCCACAATAACATCACATGGGTTCTCTCCCCACTGCACACTGACAAACACTAGCACCTCTGGACCAAGAGGGGGAGCACCACCTGCTTCCTTATATACTCTTGCCCATGAGGGAGAGCTCAGTTCAGCTCGGAGCAGGGCTGTGAAGAGCACACAGAGAGCAGAGTTAGCTCAGTGCAGACCTAGTGAGGGTCAGAGGAACAGGAGAACGACAGACTAAGGAACACGTCTGGGAGCTGGAGTGATACCTTCACTTGCCCCAGAAGAACGCACAGAAACGGACACCGGATCCGGTACTGTCTCTGGCACCCACAGCACAGTGAATCCCGGAACAGTGGGATCTCTAGATGCCCTAGTACCAGAGCGAAGCAACCCGGAGGGGTCAGTACAGCACAGAGGACTCAAGTTGCCTAGCCAAGTGGTACCAGCAGAATACAGAGAGAGAGACATGAGGAATCCCAGAAGCTCAGCTAATAGCAGCAGCCAGGACACACACACAGTGCAGCATAAGGACGCTGACGACCCCGGACAGGGTGGGAAGAGAGCTCAGCCCCATTACAGACTCCGTGGACTATAATCTGCAATAACATCAGCAGTAAAGCTTTGGGAAACAGCAAAACTGTGAGTCTGTGTATTGATTGCGACCTTTGCTCCAGATTCAGCACAGAGAGCTTCCCCCTGCTGCAAGCCTGTCAGCTCTGCCGCCTCAGGAGAGAAGGAGAAGTGCACCAGTGTCTACCAAACGTGAGTGTGTGTCCTTTAACCCCGTCTCCACCATCTATAACCCCAATAGACCTTAACCCTTACTGCCCCGGGGGATACAGTTCTTCCCACTGGAACTACACCATCTCCGCTGCCATCACATCACCCCAGGAGGTTCTGCGGCAGCGGCGGCCCCATCACTGGCCAAGTGGGTGGCGTAACCCGTGACAAATCCCTTAGTAAATATTTCCCCATCTTATTGTGCGGGCCCAGGGACACGGTCCGGACCAAGCCACCCGTGACTCCCCCGGTACCGACCGGTCCGGCACCGAGTAGCCCCGTCCCGTGGGGGCTCGACATTATAGAGTTCATTAATTAGTAAAAAAAAAACTGCACAATCATATGTTCTTGGTGCACATACAACGTTGTGACCACTTTTCATTGCATTTTTGGGGGTGCCATGTGGCAACCGAAAAAGCCGCACATCTGACATCTCATTCATTTTTGGGGGGCATTTAACAAACAGTACAATTAAAGTATTAAAGTGAACCTGTCACCTACTTAATGCCCCTAAACCTGCCTACCTGTCCCTGCAGCTTCCTGGAGCACTATGGATGACACCTTGCTTGTTTACATAGGAGAATATGGGTTCTAAAAGCATTTTCTCAATTATTACAGGACACTTAGCTCAGACAGGGGTGATTAGGGATGTAGTAGGAAGCTGCAGGGACAGGTAGTGATAGGTTAGGGGTACTGCAGTTATCTACAACCCCTGGCAACAATTATGGAATCACATGGCTCAGGGGATGTTCATTCAGTTGTTTAATGTTGTAGAAAAAAAGCAGATCACAGACATGGCACAAAACTAAAGTCACTTCAAATGGCAACTCTCTACCTTATAGAAACACTAATGGCCACTTTGCACGTCCTGTTATCGGCGTCCAACTCCGATAAAAAGTCACGTGGTTCGTGTGTTGGCCCCGATATCGTTCGTGCGTTGTGTGGTGTAAATGTACAATTCGATGCAAGAACGATGCCAAAACGATATCGGGGAAGAAATGAGCCTGCTCTCCAACTGCCCGATATTGGATGGACAATGAGGCCGGATCGTGCTGTGTGACAGCCCAGCAACAATTTGGAGTACAACTTCCCCTATTCTCTCCCATGTTAAATGGTCGTTCCTGGGTCGCCCGTACAAGGGGGCGTATACATCGCAGTTCTGTTGCCTGGCGATATCACACTGTGTAACATCTCCTATGCGATCTTGGAATTCTGCCCAAAAAATGCGCGCTCCCGCGCCGTTGTATCCAACATCGGACCGATGTTGGGACGTGTAAAGTGGCCATAAGGGTACCTTTACATGTTGCAACATTGCATGCAATTTCGCTGGCAATTTGCTGGTTGCAGTGAAATCATGGACACATTGTTCCATTTTGTTGCCGTTTACAAATGTAACAATGTGTCCATGATTTCACTGCAACCAGTAAGTTGCAAGTGAAATTGCATGCAGTGTTGCGACGTGTAACGGTACCCTAAAAGGATTCTTGAAAAAAAATGTGGTAGTCAGTAAAGGTAATTTTTTTCAAACCAAGCAGAGGAAAAAATTATGGAATCACTCAATTCTGAGGAAAAAATTATGGAATCGTGAAAAACAAACACACAAAAGAACACTCCAATACATCACTAGTATTTTGTTGCACCACTTCTGGCTTTAATAACAGCTTGCAGTCTCTGAGGCATGGACTTAATGAGTAACAAACAGTACTCATCATCAATCTGGCTCCAACTTTCTCTGATTGCTGTTGCCAGATCAGCTTTACAGGTTGGAGCCTTGTCATGGACCATTTTCTTCAACTCCCACCAAAGATTTTCAATTGGATTGCGATCCAGACTATTTGCAGGCCATGACATTGACCTTATGTGTCTTCTTTCAAGCAATGTTTTCACAGTGTTTGCTCTATAGCAGGATGCATTATCATCTTGAAAAATGATTTAATCATCCCTAAACATCCTTTCAATTGATGGGATAAAAAAAGTGTCCAAAATATCAATGTAAACTTCGGCATTTATTAAAGATGTAATGACAGCCATCTCCCTAGTGCCTTTACCTGACATGCAGCCCCATATCATTAATGACTGTGGAAATTTGTATGTTCTCTTCATGCAGTCATCTTTATATATCTCATTGGAACAGCAGCAAGCAAATGTTCCAGCATCATCATTTTGCCCAATGCAAATTTGCGATTCATCCCTGAATATGTCTTTCATCCAGTCATCCAATGTCCATGATTGTTTTCCTTAGCCCATTGCAAACTTGTGTTTTTTCTGCTTAGGTGTTAATGATGGCTTTTGTTTAGCTTTTCTGTATGGCAGCAGAATAAAAGGGTGTTACAGTGGAGGCACTGCTGAGATTGATCAAAACAGGTATCGCTAATATGGACGCTTTAACTGAGACACAAGTGTCCTTGTGGTGTGGGGAAAGAAGTGTACTTGAGGAACACAGTTTCGCAATATGTGGTGATCTCTCCAAGGTATCCGATGAAGAAGCTCTGCAGATTGAGAACAAAGTTCATGGAGTTGTCCATCCCAGAGTGGTTGACAGAAGGAGTGATAAAGTGAGTTTGCTATCAACAGCTCTGATCACTACTCAGGGGACACTAGAAAAAGGGTACTTCCCATCCGTCATGGCTGTGCCTTTAAAACGGGCCACACTGGAAGATCACCTGGCCTGTGAGGGTTATCATCAGGGACATCATCTTCTGACACAAGTACACAGCACAAGAGGTCTAGACGATGTTTACCTCCCACTCCTACACATAACAAACCTGAAGAAAATGCCAATATGGTTGATGTGGTGGTGGCAGCTATGGAGAAATTAGTCACCCAGCTTACAAAATTGCAGCCTGAAGGGGCCTACCATCGTCTGAGAACCTTCTCGGGTGTCACTCTCATGCCAGCTGGTGAAGAAGGGTATGGCACATGGAGGGATGTTACTCTACTCTGCAGTATCTAGAAGAATGGTAGTGTACTGATGCTGTGAAGAAGCAGAGAATTATGGAGAGTCTGAAGGGTCCTGCTATGGAAGTGGTGCATGCTGCTTGGAAAAGTCAATCGAAGACAACTTGTAAAGATTACATGTATGCCACAGAATATGCCACAGATCTCCTTTATAGACTCCGCATCACTTACCAGGGCTCTGGTGGAAGATGTCAGATTACTTTATCGACTGGACAAACTGGTGCACAGAATCGTATCCAAGGGTGGACTTAGGCCTGAACAAGTTGATCAGTGTCATCTAGAGCAAGTGCTCTGAGGAGCTTTGACTCACGATCTTATTGCTCAATGACTGAGGTGTTGTGATAAAGAGCAGATTCCCCGTTCTTTCCATCAGCTGCTTAAGGAAGTGTGACTAGAGGAAGCTCTCCTGACCGCCAGAGAACAAGTGACCCAGCGAGTGGCTGCTGACCCTGTGCATCTTGAGCAGATCCATCGAGAGGGGGAATTCCTGAAGATCATAGAGGGATGACCACAGCTACAGATGTGACTGTCTGATAGCCTAGCTCGACTACCCATCTCTCTTGAAGACCCAACAGCTTTTTGAGAGTTTGGTGGAGGACATCAACTCTGAAAATAGGGTCCCACAGCTGCACCCCATCAGTTTTGAGCGGCACTCAGCCCCTGAGACCACACAAAGGCAGCACGTAACCCCCCTTACTTTGTCACTGGTTATGATTTCACCCTTTACGGTAGTATGATGAGGGTCTTGTGCGGGGGATGCAGGTATGGACAGCTGTCTTCATCGAATTAGATGGTAACAGAGGTGAGTTGTCTGATAGCCCAGCCCGACTACCCATCTCTGCTGAAGACCCTTTCAGCTTTTTTAAGAGTTAGGTGGAGGACATCATCTCTTAATATAGGGTCCCACAGCTTCACCCCCAAGCACTTGATGCCGATCAGTACTCAAACCACAAAAAGGAGCCAAAAAAACCCTCACTTTGTCGCTGGTTGTGATTTCATTCCAGGGATTTTACTGGAGTGCTTCTTGTGTTGGGATGCAGTTCCTGGACAGCTGTCCTCATCCTATTAGACAGATAAGAATTAATGTATGTGTGTGTATGCTGTATTAAAGATGAAATGAATGCTTAGCCTAAGGCTATGTGCACACAGGGTTTTGCTGCATTATTTACAGCTTCTTATCATGAGTTGTAATCAAATTAAAAGCCGATTTTTATGGAACCAGCAGAAGCTATGAGATTTCATAAGTTTAAAGTACCGTATATACTCGCGTATAAGCCGAGTTTTTCAGCCCAAAAATTGGGCTGAAAAGTTCCCCCCTCGGCTTATACGTGAGTCACTACACGGGCGCCCCCCCATCGGTATACAGGCCCCCCCCTTCAGTATCCAGGGCCCCCCCCATGCTCCGCAAACCTGTAAAGTAAGATGATTATACTTATCACTGTCCTGTCGCCAGCGTCCCCGCCGCTGCCATCACGCTCCTCCGGCTTCATCCGTCTTCTTCCTGCTTCCTGTGGTCGCCGCAGGCAATGACGTCATTGTCTGCGCCGACCACAGGAAGCCGGAAGACGCTGGATGAAGACGGAGGAGCGCGATGGCAGCGGCGGTGACGGCGGCGACAGGACAGTGATGAGTATAATCATCTTACTTTACAGGTTTGCGGAGCATGGGGGGGGCACTGGATACTGATGGGGGGGCTGTATACCTCTGGGGCTGCTGTATATACCTCTGGGGCTGCTGTATACTACCTCTGGGGCTGCTGTATACTACCTCTGTGGCTGCTGTATACTACCACTGGGGCTGCTGTATACTACAACTGGGGCTGCTGTATATACCTCTGGGGCTGCTGTATACTACCACTGGGGCTGCTGTATATACCTCTGGAGCTGCTGTATACTACCACTGGGGCTGCTGTATATACCTCTGGGACTGCTGTATACTACCTCTGGGGCTGCTGTATACTACCTCTGGGGCTGCTGTATATACCTCTGGGGCTGCTGTATATACCTCTGGGGCTACTGTATACTACCACTGGGGCTGCTGTATATACCTCTGGGGCTGCTGTATATACCTCTGGGGCTGCTGTATACTACCACTGGGGCTGCTGTATACTACCACTGGGGCTGCTGTATATACCTCTGGGGCTGCTGTATACTACCACTGGGGCTGCTGTATACTACCACTGGGGCTGCTGTATACTACCACTGGGGCTGCTGTATATTACCACTGGGGCTGCTGTATACTACCACTGGGGCTGCTGTATATACCACTGGGGCTGCTGTATACTACCACTGGGGCTGCTGTATATACCTCTGGGGCTGCTGTATACTACCACTCGGGCTGCTTTATATACCTCTGGGGCTGCTGTATATACTTCTGGGGCTGCTGTATACTACCACTGGGGCTGCTGTATATACAACTGGGGAGGCTGCTGTAACACTGATGGGGCCTGTATATACCACTGGGGAGGCTGCTGTATACCACACTGCTGGGGGCTGTATACCTGTGCTGGGGTCCACCCTAGGCTTATACACGAGTCAATAGGTTTTCCCAGATTTTGGGGGCAAAAGTAGGGGGGTCGGCTTATACACGGGTCGGCTTATACACGAGTATATACGGTAGGTGATTCGCTTTATTTCCTGACTGAAATTGAAAATCGATGTGTTTTTGAATGAACGCTACGTGTGAACATAGCGTAAGGCAGGGGTCTCTAACTCTGCTGGGTATATGGGTAGCACAGAGAAAACAATTAATTTGGGAGGCTGCACTCCTTGCAGGACAAAGTTACATTTTAAGTAATACCATAGTTTTTTTTCACCTTTTCATAATTTCTTTTAATATTTTTGTTTCTTTTATTTCTTGATTTGGAATTCATTGTATGTGTTATGGTATGGGTTTATACCTTATGTTCTTTCTAATGTGAAAGGTGTCCTTTTTTCGTTTTACTTTACGCTTTCTTTGGAGCCAAAAGAGTGATGACCACAGCTACAGATGTAACCGTCTGATAGCCTGGCTCGACTACCCATCTCTCCTGAAGACCCAACAGCTTTTTGAGAGTTGGGTGGAGGACATCATCTCTGAAAATAGGGTCCCACAGCTGCACTCCATCAGTTTTGAGCGGCACTCAGCCCCTGAGACCACACAAAGGCAGCACGTAACCCCCCTCCCCACTTTGTCACTGGTTATGATTTCACTCTTTAGGGTAGTATGATGAGGGATATCTCCGATCGCCACAACTGGGGTCAGGAAGGAATTTTTTTCCCCCCTCAGGTAGAACTCTCCGGGTGTTTTGTTCGCCTTCCTCTGGAGATCCTTGTGGGCGGTGGTCTCATCAGGTCTGCAGCAAGTTCTGCGGTCTCCATAAGGCCAGATCTGAGAGTCACTGTGACCTTTAAAAGGAACCTGTCAGCTGGTTTATGCTGGTTTATGCCCCCCAGCTATCACTGTCTGCACACGAACACACATCAAATTCGACGAATCGAATTCGAACACCGGGGTGGTGGCTCATCTCTACTCCACATCCCAGTATTCGGCATAATAGCCAATTCCCATCATACATTAGGCTTCTCCCCATGAGTTTACTTACCTCCACAGCAGCTCTATTAAGATTAAACAGGGTGGGATCTTACTTTCCCTTTATCTCTACTCGGACCACATATTCTGTGGCACCAGTGAACTCTTTTGCTGTTTCTACAAAAATCCACACTGGATTTTTCTGCAATTAACACTTGGGCATACTGAGGAAGGTGCGATGTTCCTGGACCCAGACATTTGGTTGTTTTAATTTATCACCATATAAAATCACAGCAAAACAAAACAATTTTTGAGTACAAAGTATTTTTTCTATTTTGATTAAGGTGTGGAAACCTTGAGCACCAGACATAACGAAGTGCCATTATATGTATATTTCAACCAAAGAATATTACTGACCTGGAGGCTATTGGCCATGAGATATTAGCTAAGATTCTTCAGCAATGCTGCCAAACACTGCTGTCTGGCTATAAATCACATTAACAGCAGGTAATAACAGCCAGAGAGCGGATACCCAGGGCAACCGGGAAAGTCTATGGCGGTGGTAGGCCGTTGGGGGTGCAGGACTGAGGGCGCGGAATGGCCAACAGACACAATGGTTGAAGTCTCTGTTACCTTTAGTGGTAAAAGTAGCAGGTTCGCCCACAAGAGTTGTTAGGCGTCCGGGTGGCCTGGAAGCAAGTTGGGATTCTCCTCACCCGGTGTGTTCTGAGGCCTCCCTGTTGCGTTACCTTTGGCGGGTCCAGGCTGCCTGTAGCTAAGCTGTGACTCTCTCTCCTCCAGCGTACAGTCTCTTGCCCATATGACAGGCAGCTCGAACCCTCTCTAGGTTACACTCCTCTGGCTACTGTGCCCGTGCTAATAAGTATTACTGGGAGGGGTCATTAAAAAGACACCCCTATAGAGGAGTTAAGAACAGTGATGAGCGAGCATGCTCGCCACTACTCGGTACTCGCACGAGTATCACTGTACTCGGGCTACTCGGCGAGCACCGAGTAATCTCGCGATACTCGTGCTGTGCTCGTGGTCGTCATCTCTCCATGTTGGCGCTCTTTTGAGAGCCAGCCCACGTGCAGGGATTGGCTGACAGACCACTGCAATGCCACAGCCCTGTTAGTTGTGGCATAGCAGTGATTGGCCGGCCTGCACAGCGTGACCGAGCCTTTATAAGACCCGGCCGCGCTGTGCTCTGCACACAGGCATCCAGACAGTGAGCGTAGGGACAGTGTCTGCTGCTGATTATTTACAGATTTGCGGCCCTCATAGGTAGATCCGGAGCAGGGCTGCAAACTGCTGATGACCACAACAGTCCTTCTCAGGACTAATCTAGGAGGATATAGGCACGGTGATACAGATCGGAATCCAAGCTTTTCTGTGACCATTTCAGTCACCAGACTGGTGTCCTTACTACCTTGATACAGGTTAGGGACTAAAATCCTAATAATCTGTGACCATTTCAGTCACCAGACTGGTGTACTTACTACCTTGATACAGGTTAGGGACTAAAATCCTAATCTCCTGTGACTATTACAGTCACCAGACTGGTGTCGCTGTATACAAGCAAAATGCGCAAGGGCGTTGGCAAGGAACAAGGAAGTGAACGTGATGGTGGTGCAGGCAGAGGCCGAGGTCGTGTGCAAGCACTAATTTCGTAACAAGAAAGGGGCACATCTACTCGCTCACACGTCCTGTCCCAAATTCTTGGGGCCCGCAACAGTACACCGCTCTTGAACCAACACCAGTGTCAACAGGTTGTTACTTGGATAGCGGATAATGCTTCAAGTCAGATTGGCACCTCCACAAACACCCTGTCTTCCACACGGTCAAGTGTCAGTAGCCGTGATACTGCACCGCACATTTCCCAACCTGATCCTCCTTCCTACCACCAGGCCGAGTACACGTCCACGGACATTACTGATCCCACACTTGGACACTCGGAAGTCCAGAAGTGTGTACCCATGGGTGAGTGGAGGTACATGGCAAATTCCCATAACAAAATTTAAATTCAGTTGTCATTTGTTGGTGGTGTGGTGAAGTCTGGCCCAATCCAACCCTTGTTCATCTTGATCAGAGTCAGCCTGTCAGCATTTTCAGTTGACAGGCGGGTGCGTTTATCAGTAATGATTCCACCTGCGGCTCTGAAAACACGCTCTGACAAAACACTAGCGGCAGGGCAGGCCAGGACTTCCAAGGCGTAGAGAGCCAATTCATGCCACGTGTCCAGCTTGGAGACACAATAATTGTAAGGCACAGAGGAATCTAGCAGTACAGTTGTTTGATCTGCAAGGTACTCCTTCAGCATCTGGCCAAACTTAGCATTTCTTGTGGCACTACCCCGCACCTCAGGGGCTGTGGTACATGAGGGGCTGAGAAAACTGTCCCACATCGTAAAGACTGTTCCCCTACCTCTGGCGGATTGGACTTGTGCCCCTATCAGCCGTACGCCTTGGTTGTCCACCGATTCCTGACCTATGCCGCTAGCGTTTTGTGAGGGGAATGATTTGCCTACTTCCGTGACTATGGCCTTCTGGAAATGCTGCATTTTGGCTGACCTCTCCGCCTCAGGAATGAGAGATATAAAGTTCTCCTTGTAGCGTTGGTCTAACAGTGTTGCCAACCAGTACTGATTGTCGGCCAAGATGTTGTGAACGCGAGGGTCACGAGCCAGGCAGCTTACCATAAAGTCAGCCATGTGCGCCAGACTCTTAACAGCCATCACTTCAGTATCCAGACCAACACGATGACTGAACATGCTGTCCTCCTCCTCCTCCTCCTCATCTCCACTGTCCTCTGGCCAGCCACGCAGAATCGAGGGTATGACTGGTGTGCATGTCATATCCTCAATTCGGCCAGAGAGTTGCTCCATTTCTTCATCCTCCTCCTCCTCGTCATAGTCCTCCACTGCACGTTGTGATGAGATGAGGCTGGGCTGTGTGTTTTCACCCACACCCACTACTGTTTCTTGCTCCAAGTCATCGCGCTCGGCCTGCAATGCATCTTTTTTGTTTTTCAGCAGAGACCGTTTTAGAAGGCAGAGTAGTGGTATGGTGACGCTAATAATGGCGTCATCGCCGCTCACCATCTTGGTGGAGTCCTCAAAGTTTTGGAGGACGGTACATAGGTCGGACATCCATCTCCACTCCTCAGGTGTTATGTGTGGAGTTTGACCCATTTCCCGACGGCTTAGGTGATGCAGGTAGTCCACAACTGCCCTCTTCTGCTCACATATTCTGACCAACATGTGCAGAGTTGAATTCCAACGTGTGGGGACATCACACACCAGTCTGTGGGCCGGAAGACGCAAACGTCGCTGAAAGCCGGCAAGGCCGGCTGAAGCAGCAGGTGACTTGCGAAAATGTGCAGACAGACGGCGAACTTTTACCAGCTGTTCATACAGCTCTGGGTATGACTTTAGAAACCTCTGAACCACCAGGTTGAGCACATGGCCCACGCATGGAACATGCGTCAGCTGGCCTCGCCTCAAAGCTGCCACCAGGTTCCGGACATTGTCACACACGACCTTTCCTGGCTTTGGGTTCAGAGGTGTGAGCCAGTGATCTGCCTGCTGTTTCAGAGCTGTGCACACCTCTTCTGCATTGTGGGGTTTGTCACCTATGCAGACTAGCTTCAGCACAGCCTGTTGCCGCTTTGCAGAGGCAGTGCTGCAGTGCTTCCAGCTTGGGACTGGTGTGGAGGGTACAGTGGATGAGGATGCACAGGAGGAGGAGGAGGCTGAAGAGCATGACATTCCGGAGCTGTAGAGTGTCGGTGAAACCCTGACAGAGGTAGGGCCTGCTATCCTTGCTGTGGGAAGGACGTGTTCCGTCCCTCGCTCAGACTGTGTCCCAGCCTCCACAATATTAACCCAGTGTTTTGTCAAGTAGATGTAGCGGCCTTGCCCACAAGCACTTGTCGACGTGTCTGTGGTTAGGTGGACTTTGGCTGAAACAGCGTTGTTCAGGGCACGTGTGATGCTGTTGGACACGTGGTTATGCAATGCGGGGACGGCACATCTGGAGAAATAGTGGCGGCTGGGGACCGAGTAACGTGGGACAGCAGCCACCATCAGGTCGCAGAATGCTTCCGTCTCCACCAGCCGGAAAGGCAACATTTCTAGCGCTATGAGTCGCGAAATGTGATAATTCAGGACTGTGGCATGTGGGGCGTTGGCAGCGTATTTGCGCCTGCGTTTAAAGGTTTGCTGAATGGATAATTGAATGCTGCGCTGGGACAAGGACGTGCTTGATGGTGAGGTTATTTGTGCGTGGGCAACTTCAGGTGCAGGGCCGGAGGCTTGTTCGCGGCCAGCATGTACAGGGGATTGGCTCGCACGCACAAAACGCGAAGACGTAGCAGTGACATCAGCAAGCACCGCTCCTCGACTCTGTTGTACTTCCCACAAAGTCGGGTGCTTGGCTGACATGTGCCTGATCATGCTGGTGGTGGTCAGGCTGCTAGTTTTCGTACACCTGCTGCTGGCATGGCAGGTGTTGCAAATGGCCTTTTTAGAGTCATCTGGAGCCAACTTAAAAAACTGCCAGACTCGGGAAGACCTAACATTTGCACAGGCACCTTGTGTCGTGTTGTTGTTCCGGGGAACGGTTGCCTGCCTTCTGCCTGCGGACCCGACCCTGCTTTGTACTGCCTGTTGGGATGCTACGCCTCCCTCCCCCTGTGCACTGCTGTCCTCGCTCTGCATTTCCTCCTGCCAGGTTGGGTCAGCTACTGGATCATCCACCACGTCGTCTTCCTCTTCCTTGGCTAATCGCTGGACTGCTCCTCCTTTTCCTCATGTGCCACCATGATGACCATTACAATAGTTAGGCTGTTGTTTCAGGTATACCCCCAGTGGTAAATTTTTACGCCCATTCTTTTTGAATGGGCATTACAACGACAGGATACCCGCTCCTTTTCAATGGGAAAAATGTTTTGAGGCCCTCATGCACGTCTCTATCCAGGGACAATGTGGAGCCTCACAATTTTTGGCTGCCTTGGCCAAAGGGCTATACTACAATACACCCACTTGAGGTTTACAGGCCCTACTGCATGTCTGTATGCATGGGTCATTGTTGAACCTCCCAATTTTTGGCTGCCCTGGCCAAAGGGCTATACTACAATACACCCACTTGAGGTTTACAGACCCTCCTGCATGTCTGTATGCATGGGTCATCGTTGAACCTCCAAATTTTTGGTTGCCCTGGCCAAAGGGCTATACTACAATACACCCACTTGAGGTTTACAGGCCCTCCTGCACGTCTCTATCCTGGGACAATGTGGAGCCTCCCAATTTTTGGCTGCCATGGCCAAAGGGCTATACTACAATACACCCACTTCAGGTTTATAGGCCCTCATGCACGTCTCTATCCAGAGGCATTGGTGAACCTCCAAATTTTGGACTGCCCTGGCAAAGGAAAATACTAGAATAGACCCAGTTCCTCAAAATGGGCACATTATGTCAAGAGGCCTTCATGTACGTCTCTTCT
>JARQOC010000002.1:694913310-695019453 GCA_033576535.1 Allobates femoralis | reverse complement strand
TTCAAAAATCAATAGTATACATGAAAATAAGCAGCTTTTTAATAGGTCTTATCAGAGAAATCGGGAATGATCTTTCATAGTTAATTCATGAATAAAATCTGTATTCAGTGAAGACGGATTTTTACCATTACTGGGACAGGAATGACAGTTGGTGCTTTTAACTTTCTATGAAGAAGGGAAGACACAGACATTTTACTGCAAGTTCCATAGAACTTTGTGAGGTAAACTCTAACAATGACATCTGACGCCATCTGCAATGTCTCCCCGGATATTGTCTCCCAGTACTTACCTGCACGTAACCCCAATCCTCTCAAGATCTCCTTCGCTACTCCCCTCTTATCTCTTCTTCCCACAACCACATAAAATACATCTCCTGTGCATCCCCCATACTGTGGAACTCCCTGCCCCAACACATCAGACTCTCGCCTACCGTGGAAGTCTTCAAAAGGAACCTGAAGACCCACCTCTTCCGACAAGCCTACAACCTGCAGTAACTCAGTCTATTAAACTGCCACACAACCAGCTCTACCCTCGCTTACTGTACCCTCACCCATCCTTTGTAGACTGTGAGCCCTCGCAGGCAAGGTCCTCTCTCATCTACTGTAGCCTTACCAATCCCTTGTAGATTGTGAGTCCTCATGAGCAGGGTCCTCTTCCTTCGCCTGCTGCATGCTCAACCAACC
Organism: Allobates femoralis; assembly: GCA_033576535.1. Taxonomy (NCBI): domain Eukaryota; kingdom Metazoa; phylum Chordata; class Amphibia; order Anura; family Aromobatidae; genus Allobates; species Allobates femoralis. Next base: position 695,018,770 of record JARQOC010000002.1, on the reverse strand, counting down.
CTTATAGTCTGTGAGCCCTCGCAGGCAGGGTCCTTTCTATTCACCTAGTGTAGCCTCACCCATCCTTTGTAGACTGAGTCCTCAAAGGCAGGGTCCACTGCCCTCATCTACTATATCCTCATCCATCCCTTGTAGACTGTGAGACCCCGTGGTCAGGGTCCTTTCTCCTAACCTTCTGTACCCTCACCTATCCCTTGTAGACTGTGAGCCCCCACGGTTAGAGTCCTCTCTCCTAACCTACTGTACCCTCACCCATCCCTTGCAGACTGTGAGCCCTCAGGGGCAGAATCCTCTCTCCTCACCCTCTGTACCCTCACTCATCTCTTGTAGACTGTGAACCCTTGTAAGCATTATCTTCTCTCCTCCTGTACCTGTCTATGCCTTGTATTACTCATAATTATAATACTTGTCTATATATGCCCCTTTTCACACTTTAAAGTGCCATGGAATAAATAGCGCTATAATAATACTTAGTAATAATAATAATGAGCACCAATTGTCATCTCCTATTTCAATGATGGGAATGTTTGTCTTCACTGAAGATGCATTTCACCACTGAATTGAACATTTTGACAATGATTTAGAAGAAACAAGCAGAATTCTCTGATAAGATACTTTTTTTTTTCGCATGAACTATTAATTTATTAAATAAATAAATAAAACAATGGTTGCACTTTAAGGCTAATGACAAACTCAGCAGTGCAACATGTCATCTATATAACGAGACCCTACCCATATCTGTATAAATAATGCCCCCTGTCTGCTCATTCACACCACATCTATAGGCAATACTCCCTATATAACTAACCAAGGGACCCCCTCAACGTAAAGATCACATTGTACATCTGTATAAAACACCAACATATCCAGAAAAGCTTAAGATATAAAATTTATTCCTATAACAATAGAAGCTATTCCATGCCACTGGATTGAGTTGCAGGTTTCCCTCCCTCCCCTTCACCTCAGTAGCAGTAAAACAAAAGCATACATTAAAGAGTGCATAGTACAGAGCCTATGTTTGCCTCAGGAGAGAAAATAAGGGCACATGTTCGTCCGACATAACGAAATAAAGACCTAGTAGTAGTATACTGTCATCAATAATTGTAAAGGAGTCACTGTATAACTGCACTTCAGGACCGCACGTCACCCGGTCATTGCTTTGTACAAAAGATTGGTGTTCTGGTACAGGTCACATACAGCGAGAGAAGCAAACGGAGCATCATTGGGGAAAAAAGACAGAAAAAGAGAGAAAAAACGTGGTATTATAGAGCTGAAAGCATAGCTAATCTGCAGGGCTGCGGAGTTCAGCTCCAGAGAGAGTGGACAGCTCCTGGCAGGGATTGCAGTAGAAAGCAAGGTGCAGCTGGAGGAGAACCTACCAATACTTCACTATAGCTCCACAAGGCAAATGTTAGAGTTAAAAAAAAGAGAAAAATAGGAAAAAAATCCATTATTTTCATCATTATTTGCTTTCCGTATGTTCTTAAGAGTCTTTTTTTATTTGTAGATGACCAGAAATGATTCTTCAGGAACCTCATCCACCTCTGGCCATGAAGAAGTCACCCAGTTCCCTTGTATTTCGGGAGGTTTTGGTTCATGTTAGTGGTGTTTCACATACAATATCATATAGCTGTGATATCCTGGGTGATGGTTATATACAGCAGGATGGGATTCCTCAGGCAGATGATATGATATTTGGTAGCATTGTGCGTCTCTCCTCTCCAGAGAAAGGAAAGACTAATAATAACCCCTTGTTATATCACTCAATGGGAACGCAATGTGGGCTTGTAGTCATGCGTTTGGATGGATACTTATTGATTGATATATATAGATATATTTTTTTTATATTTTCCGGGACGGTATCACCAAATATGTACAATACAGTAGTGCCTATGGGTGTCACCATCCAGATCATGACAAGACCACAGATTGCAGTAGGTCCCCCCTGTCCAATGCTGAGGTTTCCTGGTGAGGCTGATCGGTAATCCTAGGCTCCAGCTTTGGGGTGCTGTGTTCTTTCCTCTGGATGTTGGGTGAATTGTAGATACCACTATCTTGGGTGTTACTCGTTTGTCTATTCATCCTGTCATATAAATGACCTCTTTCTGCCTTAGGGCTGCAGTGATCTCTTTCATATTCCTCCTGGGCTTTCTCAATTTTGCGTTTTTTTCATTTTGCTTTTGTGTAAATGAAAGGTGCTAAGCGAAAGGACTACCAGGCAGAAGATAACGGTGGTCAACACTATCAAAACCAGCGTAGAGGAGAAGGTCTGGAACAATGGCTCTACTTCTGTGGTGCAGCTGGTGGCGTTGGATGCAGAGGTCCTGTTTAGCAAGCAGGGTGGCATGGATAGCCGCAGCTGTTTGGAAATACTGGCACTCATTGAGAAGGTTGGTTTTCAATAAAAAAAAGATGCAAGGGAGGGTACAACCTGCCTCCCTCTCACAGATGGAACCAGAGCTGGAGAATCTGAGGATCTTGAAGTAGTGTGTGGTCCCCAACCTGCAAAGACATATAAGTCACACATAGTAGGACCCTGTAGATGAGAAATGGTAGGACTGAGCTTTATCCTGCAGATAATGCAGTTAATGTATCAGCCCCTCTGCTCAGCAGGCACCAATCTCTTGAAGGCACTTTTGGCAGCGCCCATAACTGCAGGGCAGCCCCCTGTCCCCTACTTTGTGCCCTGTCACCTGCACTGTGGCTCTGTCCCCTGTACTGTAGGTGGCTCTATGCTCTGTACTGTAGGTGGCTCTGTCCCCCGTACTGTGCCTTTATGCCCTGTACTGTAGGTGGCTCTGTCCCCTGCACTGTGTGACTCTATCCCTTGCACTGTAGGTGGGTGTGCCCCTGCACTCACCTGTGTGCGCTCCAGTGTCTGCGGTGTCCCCTGCACTGTGTGGCATTTTCCCTGCTCTGCCTGCACTGTGTGGTCCTTTGCCTCCACTGTGTGGCTCTGTGCCCTGCACCGTAGGTGGCTTATTGTGTGGCACTGCCCCTGCACTGTGTGGCTCTGTCCCCTGTACTCTGTGGCTCTGTCTCCTGCACTTACCTGTGTGCACTCCTTTGTCTGCGGTGTCCCCTACACTTTAGGTGGCCCTGCCCCTTGCCCTGTGTGGGTCAACCCCTGCTCTCACCTGTGTGCGTTCCTTTGTCTGCGATGTCCCTGCACTGTGTATAGCTCAGTGTGTGGCACTGACCCCTGCCCTGTGTGGCTGTGCCCCTGCACTCACCTGTGTGCTTCTGTGTCCCCTACATTGTAGGTGGCTCAGTGTGTGGCACTGCCCCTGCCCTGTGTGGCTCTATCCTCTGCCCTGTGTGGCTGTGCCCCTGCACTCACCTGTGTGCTCCTGTGTCTGCAGTGTCCCCTGCACTGTGTGTGGCTCAGTGTGTGGCACTGCCACCTGCACTGTGTGCTCCTATGTCTGCGGTGTCTCCTGCACTGTGTGTGGCTCAGTGTGTGGCGCTGCCCCCTGCACTCACCTGTGTGTGCTCCTATTTCTGCGGTGTCCCCTGCACTGTATGTGGCTCAGTGTGTGGCGCTGCCCCCTGCACTCACCTGTGTGCTCCTATTTCTGTGGTGTCCCCTGCACTGTGTGTGGCTCAGTGTGTGGCGCTGCCCCCTGCACTCACCTGTGTTCTCCTATGTCTGCGGTGTCCCCTGCACTGTAGGTGGCTCAGTGTGTGGTGCTTGCCCCCTGCACTCACCTGTGTGCTCCTATGTCTGTGGTGTCCCCTGCACTGTAGGTGGCTCAGTGTGTGGCGCTGCCCCCTGCACTCACCTGTGTGTTCCTATTTCTGCGGTGTCCCCTGCACTGTGTGTGGCTCAGTGTGTGGCGCTGCTCCCTGCACTCACCTGTGTGCGCTCCTGTGTCTGCGGTGTCCCCTGCACTGTGTGTGGCTCAGTGTGTGGCGCTGCCCCCTGCACTCACCTGTATGCTCCTATGTCTGTGGTGTCCCCTGCACTGTAGGTGGCTCAGTGTGTGGCGCTGCCCCCTGCACTCACCTGTGTGCTCCTGTGTCTGCGGTGTCCCCTGCACTGTAGGTGGCTCAGTGTGTGGAGCTTCCCCCTGCACTCACCTGTGTGCGCTCCTATGTCTGTGGTGTCTCCTGCACTGTGTGTGGCTCAGTGTGTGGCACTGCCCCCTGCACTCACCTGTGTGCACTCCTGTGTCTGCGGTGTCCCCTGCACTGTAGGTGGCTCAGTGTGTGGCACTGCCCCCTGCACTCACCTGTGTGCTCCTGTGTCTGCGGTGTCCCCTGCACTGTAGGTGGCTCAGTGTGTGGCGCTGCCCCCTGCACTCACCTGTGTGCGCTCCTATGTCTGCGGTGTCTCCTGCACTGTGTGTGGCGCTGCCCCCTGCACTCACCTGTGTGCTCCTATGTCTGCGGTGTCTCCTGCACTGTAGGTGGCTCAGTGTGTGGCACTGCCCCCTGCACTCACCTGTGTGTGCCCTTTGTGTCTGCAGTGTCCCCTGCACTGTAGGTGGCTCAGTGTGTGGCGCTGCCCCTGCACTCACCTGTTTGCTCCTGTGTCTGCGGTGTACCCTGCACTGTAGGTGGCTCAGTGTGTGGCGCTGCCCCCTGTCCTGTCTCCTGCACTCACCTGTGTGTGCTCCTATTTCTGCCTTGTCCCCTGCACTGTAGGTGGCTCAGTGTGTGGCACTGCCCCCTGCACTACCTGTGTGCTCCTATGTCTGCAGTGTCCCCTGCACTGTAGGTGGCTCAGTGTGTGGCACTGCCCCCTGCACTCACCTGTGTGCTCCTATGTCTGCAGTGTCCCCTGCACTGTATGTGGCTCAGTGTGTGGCGCTGCCCCCTGCACTCACCTGTGTGCGCTCCTATGTCTGCGGTGTCCCCTGTATTGTAGGTGTCTCAGTGTGTGGCGCTGCCCCCTGCACTCACCTGTGTGCGCTCCTATGTCTGCGGTGTCCCCTGTATTGTAGGTGTCTCAGTGTGTGGCGCTGCCCCCTGCGCTCACCTGTGTGCTCCTATGTCTGCAGTGTCCCCTGCACTGTATGTGGCTCAGTGTGTGGCGCTGCCCCCTGCACTCACCTGTGTGCGCTCCTATGTCTGCGGTGTCCCCTGTATTGTAGGTGTCTCAGTGTGTGGCGCTGCCCCCTGCACTCACCTGTGTGCGCTCCTATGTCTGCGGTGTCCCCTGTATTGTAGGTGTCTCAGTGTGTGGCGCTGCCCCCTGCGCTCACTTGTATGCTCCTATGTCTGTGGTGTCCCCTGCACTGTAGGTGCTCAGTGTGTGGCGCTGCCCCCTGCACTCACCTGTGTGCTCCTATGTCTGCGGTGTCCCCTGCACTGTAGGTGGCTCAGTGTGTGGCACTGCCCCCTGCACTCACCTGTGTGCTCCTGTGTCTGTGGTGTCCCCTGCACTGTAGGTGGCTCAGTGTGTGGTGCTTGCCCCCTGCACTCACCTGTGTGCGCTCCTATGTCTGCGGTGTCTCCTGCACTGTAGGTGGCTCAGTGTGTGGCACTGCCCCCTGCACTCACCTGTGTGCTCCTATGTCTGCGGTGTCCCCTGCACTGTGTGTGGCTCAGTGTGTGGCACTGCCCCCTGCACTCACCTGTGTGCTCCTATGTCTGCGGTGTCCCCTGCACTGTGTGTGGCGCTGCCCCCTGCACTCACCTGTGTGCGCTCCTATGTCTGCGGTGTCCCCTGCACTGTAGGTGGCTCAGTGTGTGGCGCTGCCCCCTGCACTCACCTGTGTGCTCCTATGTCTGCGGTGTCCCCTGCAATGTGTGTGGCGCTGCCCCCTGCACTCACCTGTGTGCGCTCCTGTGTCTGCGGTGTCCCCTGCACTGTGTGTGGCGCTGCCCCCTGCACTCACCTGTGTGCTCCTGTGTCTGCGGTGTCCCCTGCACTGTAGGTGGCTCAGTGTGTGGCACTGCCCCCTGCACTCACCTGTGTGCTCCTATGTCTGCGGTGTCCCCTGCACTGTGTGTGGCGCTGCCCCCTGCACTCACCTGTGTGCGCTCCTGTGTCTGCGGTGTCCCCTGCACTGTGTGTGGCACTGCCCCCTGCACTCACCTGTGTGCTCCTGTGTCTGCGGTGTCCCCTGCACTGTAGGTGGCTCAGTGTGTGGCACTGCCCCTTGCACTCACCTGTGTGCTCCTATGTCTGCGGTGTCCCCTGCACTGTGTGTGGCGCTGCCCCCTGCACTCACCTGTGTGCGCTCCTGTGTCTGCGGTGTCCCCGGCTCTGCTCGCTCCTGGCTGCAGAAGGCACTGGCAGCTCGGGCAGCTCGGGAGGCGGCAGCCAATCGCCGCTCTGCGCTGTGTGACGTCATCCTGCCTCTGTCTTCTGCTCCCGATGTCTCCGGCCGGCGCCTGCAGCGAGCTGTGCGCCCCCATGACTGCCCGGCACCGGGAGCCTCCCTGCCCGCAGACCCCTGTCCTCCGGAGCCCCCTGCCAGTGCATGGCCCATGTAGATGCATCAGGAGGCAGAGGTGCAGCTGCTTCCCATACAATCACATTGGAGCTTTGTCCCTGCAGCTTTCCTCTGCAGTACTGAGCTGGATCCAGAGCTCATTATCTGCCCCACTCACAGATCTGGATGCCAGATTGCTTCTCCATAATGTGCCGCACTCCAATAGAGCCCTGTTTGTCAGATTCACACTTTCTGTCTTCCTTGATGACACCTGTCATGTATGTGATCAGGGTGACAGCTATCTATGGTAAAGAGATCATTCCTACAGCTGGGTCCATCTATTGATTTAGTTAAAAGGTGTTTCTTGAAGGGATTATATGGGTAAGCAACTCCAGTCCTCAGTAGCCACCAGCAGTGCAGGCTTTCAGGACTTCCTTAGCATTGCACAGGGGTTGGAATCATCACCAGTGCAGGTGATTACATTGTCATCTGTGTAATATTAGGAAACCCTGAAGACATGATCTGTTGGTGGTGCTGAGGACTAGAGTTGTGCACCCTTGGGTTCAGTAATTGCTGACTTCCTGTATGTTCTGCCCTGTGAGATCCCTCCCGGCTCAGGAGCAGACTCTTCTGCTTCGTTTGACCTCACATCTACAGAGCAGCTCTTCTTTTACCTCTTCCGCTCTATTAATATGGCATCACAGCCAACATCATGCTGATTGACAGTCAGTGAGGGAGTCCTCTGTCAATCAGGATCACACTGGCAGTGACGTCCCATCAACAACGTAAGCAGAAAATGCTGCACTGTCGACATTACTTTAGGAAGCAGCAGAATCACCAGCAAGAGAGGACCATGGCTTCTGTTAATGTGGGGAAGAGAGGTTATCTCTGAACAACTACCTGCTTGCACAAAAACAGTGCCAAATAACCCCTTTAATGTGACATTATTGACGCACCCAGGGCCAGGTACTCAGCTCTCAGGCTCTCAGTCTGGGATGTCATGGGTGGCTGCCCGAGGCTGTGGCCCTGGTGGTCAAATGAATAAGGGGGAAAAATAAAATATATACAAGTTCGTGATGCCACCTGCAGTACCTGGTGATGCTCACCAGCGCCGCTACAGTCCTCCGGTGGTCGATGGTATGGAGGCGATGATGGTACAGTCCTCCACAGGCAGGACTGCACCGCCGGGGCAGCGATTCTGTAAGGAAACAGTTCATGCAAGAAAGGATGCAGCAGAGTCAGCAATTCACTTCACCTGGTACTTTACTCAAAAACTTTCAATCATCAATACAGTCTTTCAGTGCAGTAGATCTTACAACGACAAATGCTACGGGTGCTGCAAGTGGTATTTCTGGTTGATAGATGGATCCCTCACTGTGTGCCATTCTTGTTCCTTTCCCTTTTGCCTCCCAGTGGCGGTGAAGTTAGTCCGACCTTCTGCTGTTCCTTGTTCTCCTCTCCCTTGTACTTGTCTGGTGAACCTTCTCTGGACCCTGCAGCGTCCTGCTCTTCCTGATTCCCCTCTTTCTGGGCTCTTTGGGAGTCAGGGGCGTATGTGAAGATACCCCTGTTCTTTGGATTTTTGTGAACCGTATAGGTTCTCACAGGTGCGGGCTCCGGTACCCGTTCCTTTCCTGGGGCAAACTCTCTGGTTACTCTATTCCCCACTTAGAGTGAACTCCCATCCTGAGTTACTTTCTCTCTTTATTCCCTCTGGGATCTCTCCTGTCTGTTCTGGGTCCCTCAGCCAAGGAGACCCTCCTTGTTCCCTCCAGGCCGACTGCTTGGCTCTCCTCTCACCGACTAACTTTTGACTCCTCACTAGTGCCCCCTGGAAGTCACTATATACCCTCCCAGGTTCCTCCCACTGCCTGATCTAGTGTGTGGGTGTTAGTTCTAGGGTTCCACCTACTGGCCATAGTTCCACTTGCAGTGGAGTGACTACACCACTTTTATGGGTGCAGAACCCCTTTTGTGGCACCTAAATAGTGGGGCGCAACATTGTGACGTCACGCGAGCCCCACATCCAATAACCGCTGACAAGTGAGCAAAAGCTGCAGCACTCACTTCCTCATGATTAACTAATTTTATTTTGCTTGGGGGAAACAAGTGAAATCAGAAGGGGTTGTCTTAATAGTGGACAACTCCTTTAACACACCACTCCTGCGGTTTTTATTTTTTTCAGCGGGGTAGTGGTGCTTTAAATGTAAGCCCCATGCCCTGTCTAATACGCGCCCTCCAGCATCTTCATTCTTTTTCAGCACCGCTCCAGTCATGCGTCGTCTTGTGCACATAACTACTGACTGGCCGGAAAACAGAAGTTACATCACAAGCGCTCAATACATAAGGCCAGAACGAGGCTTTCATAGACTCATATGGAGCTTTGACCTTAGGTGCGCTCCATGAAACACTGGAGCTGCCGGCAGATCACAAATCACAGGAGACCGACCAGAGCGCCGCTGGAAACAGATGAAGATGGCGGCAGGTGAGTATAAGACTGAGGGGAGGGGACTTACGTTTAAAGCACCATTACAACGGTGAAATAATTAAAAACACTGGAGGGGTGCCTTAAGGACAGATGGATTTTTAATATTACAGTGAACTGCTCATCGTCTAGGTTATCGGCCACCTCATAGGTGGTTGGTTTTCTAGGCAAGGAGGGCGTGGGTGCAAGCTGCTCACTATAAAGCTTCCCAGCATACCACTTATTCTGGCTGGCCAGCTGGTTATGGCCCACTTAAGAGCCCCTATGCCCCCCTCCTTCAGTAGAGGTGCTGCCTCTGCTGACAGCATCAAGTATTGGGTATTTTGGGTACACAACTCAGCCATGCCGGCAGGATGGACTATCCATCTCTGCTCCCAGACAAGTAGGGATGCAGGGAAGAGGTGCACTCTTCAAGATAGGAACTTGAGACAACCCCTTTAAGGACTGTAATTTCTCACAATATAAATTGTATATATCATCAAAACATGCTAGCAAAATGCTTAACAGATATCAATTCACATTACAACCACTGGATAGACACACATAGCATAAGGTCTCCCCAAAAAATGCCTTTCTTTTCTGAGATATGGTAGATGGTTAGAATGGACACATCTGTATGGGTCGCTGAAAAGTTTCACTTTGGCAAAGACTGTATGACCATGTTCACACATTGAGTATTTGGTGAGTGTTTTACCTCAGGATTTGTAGACAAAACCAGGAGTGGAACAATCATAGGAAAACTATAATAGAAACACGTCACCACTTCTGTATTTATCACCCACTCCTGGTTTTGGCTACAAATCCTGAGGTAAAAAACTCACCAAATATTCAATGTGTGAATGTGTGCACATGGACACATAGTATAAAAGTCTTTGCTAGGCCATGTTCATATGTTGAGTATTTTGTGAGTTTTTTACCTCAGGCTTTGTAGCCAAATCCAGGAGTGGGTGATAAATACAGAAGTGGTGACGTGTTTCTATACTTTTCCTCTGGTTGTCTCACTCTTCATTTTGGTTACAAATCCTGAGGTAAAAAACTCATTAAATACTCAATGTGTGAACGTGGCCTAAAATTGTTAATATTCCCGAATTAGGCCTCGTGCACACGTTGAGTATTTGATGAGTTTTTTACCTCAGTATTTGTAGCCAAAACCAGGAATGGATGATAAATGTTTCCTCTGATTGTTCCTCTCCTGGTTTTGGCTACAAATACTGAGGTAAAAAACTCACTAAATACTCACATTATGCACGTGGCCTTAAGGGCCCGTTACACGCTATGATATCATTAACGATATCGTTTGTACGTCACAGCTTTTTGGGTGGAGCAACAACGTCGTTGCGTGTGACAAGTAGAAACAAACAACGATAAGTCGGCTGATCGTTCATCGGAGGTTTTTGAACAGGACCTAAAACCAAATGATGATTGTCCGTCCAACCTGCAGCATGGGTGTGTGTGACACCTTGATAACGATTTCGTTAACGACTTTGCCTATTCAGAACTGAAGGACGTAGGTGATCAAATGACCGCAAGTATCGTTCACTTGTCACAGAATCGTTGCTGCGTCGTTCATGATATCTGTACATGACACCTCACCAGCGATCATTGAACAACATTCAAGTGATCTAGGTCAAGTCGGATCGTTGGTCGGCTCGTTCGACCATTGAATCGTGTAACGGGGCCTTAACACTGAGATATCCCTGGAACTCAGATAACGGGTGCAGCATTATTTATAAAAAAAAAAAAAAAAGAAACCCCTAAGATAAAAGTTATTTTTCTCACCTTCTGTCAAATGATACATGTTCTTAGCAAGTATTTTCTCATCAATGTGGCTGAAAGACAATATGACTACCATATGATTGATCTGTACAAGAAATCATAACATGTTTTACTATTAAAGTTAATTTCTGGCAAATTGATAATATCTGTTCAGTGGGAAGCCATCAATCACAAGAATGGGGATATACAATCCTAGTAAAGAGGCGGCTGCATTGTCTCTTTTACAATAAGTGAGAAATATGGAAACTGTAGAACATGGAGGGGAGATTTCTTGTAAATGGAATCTCTCAGCAGGTTTTTGCTATGTAATCTGAAGGCAGAATGCTGTAAAAGTTAAGACATAGAATTCAGGGATGCCTTTTTTGTGAAGATCCTAGCTGTTGTTTTCCTGGAATGTTTGTTTAAGCAGCAGGATTTATAATTGCTAGGAATACATTGCCTCGTGCACACCGACACACCACATCCCCTGATTGGCACCTCACTCTCTATAGACATTATATATTCAGAGCCTGGTGTAGGCAGAAGCAGCTATCTCAGCTCTACTGCATAGTTAAATCGAAAAACTCTGATTGTGTCAGTTCTGCTGCACCCAGTAATTTAAGTGATACGTCATTGGATTCAGGATCTCTTTACCTACATCATGTTGCTCTCAAATGAGGTAGAAAAACCTGCTAACAGATTCCCTTTAACAGGGTTTGCACTGGGGCTTGGGAACTTCAGGAACAGTCAAAATCTCGTGGTTACATGTGAACTTAGAACCCCACCAAAATTCTAACTAAAAATAAATGCACAGAACCCACCAAAAAAATGCGCAGAGATGGCCGTAAGGATTTACTCAAGGTTATAAAATCATACAATAAATAAATAACCATGTAACATCATTTCACTAAAAACTTGGATGGGAAAACATCTGTGGCATCCCAGAGGTTAATGTGCCACAGTAACATCACCAAGGGTTAAATCCCCACACAACCCACAACACTACACTAGCACCTCCAGGCCAGAAGGGGGAGCTAAAGCTGCTTCCCTATATATTCTGGGTGGAGAGGAAGTGGCAGTTAGTTCAGTTCCTGAGAGGACTGAGGAAGAAGGACAGGGGTGTAAAGGAGGTGCCTTAGGCTCTCCAACAGTCCGCTGCTCAATTCCATGCCTAGCCAGGGTCTGAGGGAAGGAATTAATAGGATCAGAGGAACTTGTCTGGGAGACTGAGTTACCCCATAACTCGCCACGGAGGAGAACAAAGACCAGATACCGGATCCGAAACTGTGACTGACACAAGCAGCACAGTAAACACTGGACTAGTGGAGGTTATATATCTTCACTGTACCACAGCAAAGCAACACGGCGGGGTAAAAAACACACGGATAAGACTCAAGTTACCTAGCAAGGGGGTGCCTGTGAGGAGAGACAGGGCCGGCAGCCTAGCTAAAGCGGCAGCAGGGCCACAAACACCGCGCAGGAGGGGGAAGCCAAGGACCCGCTCAGAGTGGGAGAACCCGGCCCCGGTATAGACTCCGTGGACAGTACTCTGCTGAACAACAACTACAGTAAAGACGTAGAAAACTACAAAACCGTGGGTCTGTGTGATCCTTGCGCTCAAGCCCTACTTTCCCTCACAAACTGCTATCATCTCTACCACTAGCCCTACTCTGCATCATCCATAGACTATTATCACCACTGCCCCGGGGAACCAGGCTCTGCCCGTGGAGAGCCGTTACATCACCTGCTGCCAAACATCATCCCTGGAGGTTCTGCAGCAGCGGTGGTCACCCTGACCACACACCACTGGTGGTGTCACGACTTACTCCCCTGTAAATACCCCCCTATTACTTGTGGGCTCGGGACACGGTCTGGACCAAAACTGCCGTGATACCCCCCGTGATACCCCGGTCCAGCACTGAGTACCCCGTCCCAATGGGCTCCACAACTCCATCCATCTATCATTAAATTAGCTAGGGGTTTCCATCACAATGTCCTCTTGTACTGGGCAACCTTTCCCCAACCGGCTCACCGATTCGGTGAGTCCCCCCCCCCCCAAGCCAAACAACCATCTCTCCACCATGGACTGGATCACTAGATTGAAGATATCCAGACCAACCTCGCTACCTGCACCCTATCCTGTCTGTACAAACCAGCAGTGAACCCTTCCAGATCCACCTGGCAATATGCACAGCCACCAACCAAGCATGAATCTGGAGATCATACGATTCACCCGCTTTATAATTGTATCTAAAAAACAAAACTCAAATGAGGACTACACAAGGCGGGGAACAATCTCCGAAAATATCAGATCGACATCGGGAAACATGCCTCGAATGATCTGAAGATCATGTTTAATATGCCAGAGGAGATCTAGCGTATTCACCTTCCCGAGGTCGTTCCCCGCCAAGTGAATAATTATCAAGTCAGGATGAGGGGCAAGCAATGGAAGCTTAGGTGATAGAAAAAAGAGAACTTCCCACGGCATGCCCCTCCTACCAAACCAATGTATCGAAACCTGCTCCTGATCAAACGATAAGTTGTCGGAATAGCTTCTGTATTGGACTCTCCTCTTCTCCCAAAATATAAAAGAATCTCCAATGACCCAAATTACTTTGGAATCTGAAAAATAAAATCCAAAAATTAGACTAGAGCGTTTGGATGTATGTGTAGAACAAACTCCGTGAGAATTCCACCTCCCAATGTGGTGAATTTTCACTTCCGGGAAACTGGACGATGCTGCTTCTGTCGCCGCAGCAACGCGAAAAGAGTGTGCCGAAGTCCTGGAACCCTACAGCCTAACGCGCGAATGCATTTGTGCAGCACAGCATTAAATTGAAAAATGGGCACGGGGACCCACAATAAATAACGGGGCAAAACCACTCGGACTCTCTCGCACCCAGTTGTAGATATTATAATGAGGGCAAACCATCGAATCAGGAATCGCATTCAGACGATTAAGTGCACCCCTCTCCAATTGGTCAGTCTTAGACCTTTCAAGAAAGACCATGAAAAAATGCCTGCGCAATTGCAAATCCTTAAAAGTTAAGCTCCAAAGGCAATGTTTACTGCGACAGACCAGCTCGCTGATTCGAAAGGTACCAAAGAATGCCAAAGTAAAAGAAGCACAAAATAAAGTAACTTCAAATATATTAAAACAAACCAATGATAACACACACCATAACTTAAGTAACGATAAGGATATAGACCTCTTTCCATCAGGGCAGAAGTGCCTTTTTTTTAAGACCTTTAAAAAATTGTTGTATTGGGAAGAAAGGAAACAACAACAGATTACTAAATAATATTAAAAAGAAAGAAATACCAGATGTGACTTTATGAGGCCGTAAAAAAACGTAACCCCTCGAGTGTATGAACATGAGCTATCGTCCGCTGCACATTATAATATTTATTTATTTATATAGCGCTATTAATCCATAAGACTTTACATACATTTTTTACATTAGCATTAGCCACTCAACAATCAGTATTCATTGTGTGGCAATGCCAGCACCAATCGTCTCATGCGGCCACATATGAAGCCCATGTTGATACAGAAACTGAGTTCCGAATGTGCTCAGAAACTAAGGATGGGTAAGAGTCCAAAGGTGTTCTGGACACGTATACCCCCCCAATCCATCTCTGCATGCACACCGACGCATCCCAGCGGGTTCTGGTAGAAAAAAAAAGCACAAAAGATAAAATTTGAACCGTCATGCAATTGTCTCTTGAGCCAGATATTAAATTTTAAGCACAAAAAAAAAATCTGGCATAAAACAGAATTGATCTTCACATTCTTATAGGACAATGTATTCAGAGCCATAATCAAGCCCACGTCAGAAGATTTTATCATAATTCTCTTGTTAGCCATGAGCTCTCCCCATAGCGATAAAGCTGCCTGCACCACAACTGCTTTGGAAAAACTGCAGCCAAGTCGGAACGAACCCATTATGTTAGCCATTCATCGGGCCAAGGTTCCACCACCTATTTGGACTCAAAAAGAACCACCCCTCGTAACTCGTCTGCCCTATCCACAGAAAGCCTTAAATCAGAGAACAAAATGAAGGCCTCCTGAATGCAACAACGATCATTAAATTGATTTAAAAAATGAAGCCAAATCCCGCAGGTCCTCTTTCATTTCGCCAGACAAACGAATGTGCGCCATGGGTGAAGATATTCCTTTCATGCCATCATACAGGGGTCGACAGAACGCCCTTCCCATAGGCATTATAAGGAAAGCAAAGTTTACGGCTCCCTAGAAGAGATTGAAGTTACAACAGCAAAATCTTGTCGCGCTCCAATGCTCCTAAACTCTTTTGTTTAATGTTATTGTATTTCTCCACTGGCAAACGTAATTCCATTCTCGAGAAGTCAATCCTAATACCTGTGGGGTATTGAGGAACCGGATCGCTGCTACTATCGCTGGGGAGTCACGGGGGTCGTGACCCAATCCTGTGGCTGGGCATCAGTTGAAAAAGGGCATATGTACAGGGGAGGTTGTCGTGACGCCACCCACAATATGTGGTCAGGGTGACCACCGCTGCCGTATTCCTGCTGGGGACGGTGATGAGGGGCAGCATAGATGGTAAGCCCTCCACGGGTAGGGCTGGGTGTCCCCAGGGCAGGTGTATTGTGGGGCTGCTTACCCTGGATGCTGCACCGACTCTTCTCCTGCAGCTTCTCCAGCCAGCATGCAGTTATAGCAAGGTGGCTCCGCAGGTGGAGGTCTCTGCTGCAGTTCAATAATAAACAGTCTCAGGCACTTTTGAGCTTACCAGGTACTTTACTGTTCAAGTTCTTAGCAGACAAGTTACAGTTCACAGTTCTCAGTCTTAGTTCTTACACCTTTCCGGGGATACGGGTTCTACTGCAGCTCAGACGGTTCCTCTGCGTCGCTTCCTTCAAGATACCTTTCAGGCCCTGCTTGTCTCTCTCTTTGTTCTCGCTCACGGATTCGGTCTAGCAGTCACAGGCTCTTTAGTGATGATTCCCTCTGCTTTAGGGTCACTAGCCCTAGTCCGTTGGCTGTGTTCCTACTCTGTTGCGGTAGGTAGGTCACGGGTCATAGAGTCCCTGCACCACACCGGTTTGTCTTGTGATTAGGGTCTTAGAGTCTCCCTGTCTACCTGTACAGAGCCGGCACTTTGGCTTTCCTGCCCTATCCCTCCAGTGACCCAGGTGTTATTTGGGCTCACCAAGCTCCCTCTGTCTCTCTGGTTCTCAGCACTGGGTCCGCCTCCAGCCAGCTATGTTAGTGATGGCTGCCGAGCCCGTTGTTCTCCCACTATTCTGTAGTGTTCAGCTGTAGGGTGTGACTGCTTGCGGTGCTGCCTCTGTGTCTAGAGTGAGCTTTCTCCCTTGGGAATCTGCCTCCAAGGTTCTGCGTCCTCCAGGGAACCTCTCCTCCTGGGAATTCACTCCTTCAACTTAGTGTTCCAGTCTTTTAGTACTGTTCGTGCACCCACTTGTCCAAGTTCTACCTCTCTCTCCACCCACACTTCTGTAAACTCCCGCCACCCCTTGCCCTACATAGAGTCAGTGGGCATAGGGGCAGTGTGTGTGTGTTTATGTCAACCATCTTCCTTGTCTAGCTGCAGTTCACCCTGTGGCCACCCTGGTCGCAGGGGCACCACACTCACATGGAGCAACCGTACAAAAGCTGGAAGGACTCTTTGCTACCTGGCGAACCTACAAATAAAAAGTCATCAAGGTAGTGAAACATACTACCCATAGGAAATGAATGTTCAGTTGCCCATTGCAGGAAAGAAGAAAAGGACTTGAAATAGAAACAGGAAAAGGAAAACCCCATGGGCAAACGTAAATCAAAGAAAAAAGCATCCCGAAAATGAAAACCTAAAGAGTTAAACAATAGTGGTATATCAAGGCCAAATATACTGTTACAACTCGAGCTACGGGACCGACTTCTTCTGGGCTAAGGGGTCGGTTCCCAACACGCAGCCCAGGGACCTCTGTTTGCCTACCCACTACTGTGAGGCCGGTCTCCACTGAGCAGGGAGACTGGTGCCCATCACGTGGTTCTCTGCTGTCTGCTCGTTCTCCTTTGCAGCTCCCTGGTCCCCTTACCCTGCTAGTGGTCCCAAGATTTCCGCCATCTCCTTCTGATTCCACTGCCTGCGTCCTGCCTGGAGAACCTCCAGGAGTGTGCTTAGGGAACGCACTCCGCCCACTCCTCAGATTTAAAGGGCCAGTACACCTGATGCTCTTTTCACCTAATTGCCCCTTCTCACTAGGTACATCTGTATATGGCAGCCTCACCTTTAGGGAGGTGCCTGAGCAGCAACTCCTGTCCATAGTTGTGTTACTTTCCCTCAGGTCCCTGTCCCGATCCCTGCTTTAGACTTTGTGTTTGCAGTTCCCTGTTGCTTATTTTTCTTATCTTGCCCTAGAGCTTGCCACGTGTACTTGTGGACCATTTTGCCAGTATGTCACCTCTCCATCCTGCAGTGCATCCTCCACATTGCCTCGGAACCCACTAAACCTGCACAAGCCTATCCAGAGGTTACTCCATCTACAATGCCCATTCTATCGGCCAGAGTGCCGCAACGCCACCTCCAGCATATCGTCTCCTGGACTGTCTCCCAGTTGCCTCACAGCTCTGAGACCCATGCAAGCTCCTCATAGACTGTGACCTATCCATGTGCATTGTTCCCTACTGTACTGGCAAGATCTGTCATTAAAGTGTTCTGCTTAATCACAACCAGCATCTCCTGCCTGTTCATGTCATGGTTCAGCCTCCACTTTGGTGGTCCAGTGGATCCACATCTCCACTCCTACACCTCTGTGTGCCTTACAGATCATCCGCTTCTTCTGGGACTACCTTGGCTGCGCACCCGCGAACTGGTCCTGGATTGGCCATACAGAGATGTTCTCAGATGGGGACAGTCCTGCCATGACAAATGACTGAAGTCCATACATCTGGGTCGTTCTCCTTGTTCTCCTTCTGCCCTACCTTGGTTATACGCAGCTTATTGTTCGTTCGCTGATGTCTCTGATAATAAGGAGGCCAAGGTCCTTCCACTGCACGGGCCATGCGATTGTCCAATTGATCTTCTTCCTGGCACCCCTCCCCCTCAAGGACGGGTATACCCCTTATCTCCAGCTGAGACTCATTCCATTTCTGAATATATCAAGGAAAATCTTGCCAGGGGTTTAATCCAGAAATCGTCATCGCCGGCTCCGGTTTCATTTTCGTTAAAAAGAAGGACGGTTATTTGAAACCATGCATCGACTACTGGGGCCTCAAACAGATTACTGTGAAGAATAAATATCCGCTTCCCCTCATACCGAAGTTAATTGATCGTTTTCGTGGAGCTCGAATCTTCACTAAACGTAATCTCGAGGTGCTTATAACTTGGTCACAATATGCTCGGGAGATGAATGGAAGACTGCTTTCAACACTCGTGATGGACACTATGAATATTAGGTGATGCCTTTTGGACTTAGTAATGCTCCAGCAGTGTTTCCGGAATTTGTCAATGATATCTTCCGTGACTTCCTTTATTCCTGTGTCGTGGTGTATCTGGATGACATCCTCGTGTTCTCGCCTGACCTGCCTGCTCATAGGAGAAATGTCCATCTTGCTCTTCAGAGGCTGATGGAGAACTGTTTATACAACAAGTACGAGAAGTGCCTCTTTGATCAAAGATCTTTGCCCTTACTGGGTTACATCATCTCTGATCAGGGACTTGAGATGGATCCAGAGAAGGTCTCCGCTGTCCTTAACACTAGAAGTCCCAGAGACGGGTCATTTGACCTTTTTAACATTGAAAACCAAGGCTCCTTTAAATTCCCGGGACTTCTAGTGTTAAATAGCCTTGCGCAGTCGGCACCAAAGCCATGCAGCATTTCCTTGGGTTTGCTAAATACTACCGACAATTCATTCCACATATTTCAGTGCTTGTCCAGCCCATTATCTCCCTGATGCACAGCAGCAGGTTTTAATATGGCTAGTGTAGGGTCCATTCCGAAGAGAGTCACCTTGTCACGGTGGAATGGCTTATTGTACATTTTTTGCAAAAAAGGTATGTACCAAGTACTCTTGTTTTAGTGGCATTAGCTTTTATTTTTTTTTACTGCAAGGTATTTGGAGACATCTTAGGGCCCTTTCACATCAGCGTTTTTTTCAAATCGCGGCAGTTGCGGTGAAAAAACCGCATCTGCCGCGATTACCGCATACCGGCTGCACTTGCGGCGCGGTTGCGGTGCGGTTGCGGTAAACGCCATACTATGTATAGGCGGACTTGCGGCAGGTGCGGCAAGTGCGGTTTTGGCACTTGCGGCAAGTGCGGACGCGAAATAAAACCGCGGCTGACAGTATTTTTTTTCGCGGCCGCACCTGCCGCAAGTGCCAAAACCGCACTTGCCGCACCTGCCGCAAGTCCGCCTATACATAGTATGGCGTTTACCGCAACCGCGCCGCAAGTGCAGCCGGTATGCGGTAATCGCGGTAGATGCGGTTTTTTCACCGCATCTGCCGCGAATTTAAAAAAACGCTGATGTGAAAGGGCCCTTACACATACTTTTTTGTTTTCTAGTTGTTATTACATTTGATTCGGCGTAGGTACTGAACTTGCTATATGGGCTTGTTCACACTACTACTTCTTTCTGTCTCAGCTTAGTTGTTTAAATTGATTTAACCACTTATCTCCTGATAAATTGGAGGACCCCGCCCTTCTCCTGCTGAGCAGAAATACATTTAAGGTGGGGTCACACGCGGCGATCTCGCCCGCGACATCGCCGCAAAGTGACGTCACAGCGATGTCGCGGGCGATATTGCAAGTGCGTCGCGCTGTGTGACAGCGCGACGCAACTGCAAATTATCGCTGGTCGCAGGTTGACAGGTTAATGAACATGTTCATAAACCTGTCAACCTGCGACCAGCAATTAGGCTAGATCGCGCCGTCTGACACTGTTGGCGGCGCGATCCAGCCTATATCTCAGCGTTGCCGTCGTGCCGTGTGACAGCTGGCCTGCGATGTCGGAAGCGAGCGGGCACCCGCGTATCGCTTCCGACATCGCAGGCCAGATCGCCGCGTGTGACCCCACCATTACTGCATCCCATCTGTGATCCTTCTTGGCATTGTTACACACACGGCACCCCGCTGCTTGTGAGGTAGATATGCACAGCAGTGGCTTTTAATATGGCTAGTGTAGGGTCCGTTCTGAAGAGAGTCACCTTGTCGCGGTGGAATGGCTTATTGTATGTTTTTTGCAAAAAAGTATGTACCAAGTACTCTTGTTTTAGTGGCATTAGCTTTTATTTTTTTACTGCAAGGTATTTGGAGACATCTTAAACATACTTTTTTTGTTTTCTACTTGTTATTGCCTTAAATAGCCTCGCTCAGTCGGCACCAAAGTCATGCAGCGTTTCCTTGGGTCTGCTAATTATTACTGACAATTAATTCCACATATCTCAGTGCTTGTCCAGCCCATTATCTCCCTGACCTGCAAGGGATCCAATCCCAAGAATTGCACTTCTGAAGCTAAAATGTATTTTCCAGCCCTCAAGCAGACCTTCTCTGCACTCGCTCTTCAAAGGCCAGAGCTCAACAAACAATTTTTCCTCAAGGTAGATTCTTTCTCCTTTTGTGCTGGGGCCGTACTGACTCAGAAACTCGCCTCCGGCAAGATGGTCAAGCCCGCTGGTATTTATTCACCTGCTTCAATTGCTCTCTCCACTTTTGTCCTGCTGAGAAGAACGTAAAGGCTGATGCACTCTCCAGATGCTTCCTTTCTGATGATCAAGAAGAGGAACCTCAGCACATCATTGAGCCTAGCAAGATTCCCATAGTAGCTCCATCTAACTTGTCTCCACTCCCCTTGGAAAGACCCTTGTTATTGAAGAGAACAAGAGGTGAGTACTGTCATGGGGACATTCTTCCAAGCTTGCTGATCATGTTTGTCAGAAGAAGACCGTAGAGTTAATTGGGTGGCACTATCGGTGACCAACGGTACGCCATGATGTGATGAACTTTGTTGCTGCTTGTCCATCCTGTGGCCGTAACAAGATCCTAGGAGGCCGCCTGTCGGTTGCCTGTTCCTCTGCCCTTATCGGTCTCGCCTTGGCAACAGATCACCAGGGATTTCATCACAGACTTGCCAAGATCCTCAAATTGCACCATTATCTGGGTCGTGGTAGATAGGTTTTCTAATATGGCTCAATTCATACCACTGATTGGCCTTCCCTCCGCTTCTAAATTGGCTGATGTTTTTATCCATCATATTCTCCGCCTCCATGGCATATTGTCTCTGATAGAAAAGTCCAGTTCATCTCACGTTTCTGGCGGTAGCTTTGCAAATTGCTGACAATCACACTTTATAACTCTTCTGCGTATCATCCACAGTCCAATGGTCAAGTAGAATGAGTGAACCAGATTCTCACCAGTTATCTGCAACACTTTGTGAACAGTCCCCATAGCGATTGTTCCTTCCTGCTGTCCTGGGTGGAGTTTTCTTACAATAACCACATCAGTGAATCATCAGAGAAATCTAATTTCTTCATCATATATAGACAGCATTCTCGAGTCCCTACTCTTGTCACACTACCTTCAGACAACCCAGCAGCTCAATCTCTTGCCTGAGACTTTTCTTGGATATGGGCTGAGACTGAAATCTCCTTGAACCAAGCGGCGAGTAGGATGAAGAGGCATGTGGCTAAAAGATGTCTAGATTCTCCATCCTTTCGTCCCAATGACAAGATGTGGCTCTCCTCCAAATATGTTGCCTCAGAGTGCCTTCCTTCAAGCTTGGTCCACGCTCCTTGCGCATACACAAATCCTTTCATGTTTCCCTCCTGAAACCAGTGGTCCTTAGTCCATTCTTTTATGATCCTGGGTGTTGTCCTCCTCCTGTCACCTCTGACGATGTCCATGAAGTGCAGGAAATCTTGGCGATGAAGAGAAAAGACAATAGGACTCTGTTTCTGGTGGATTGGAAAGGTTTTGGACCCGAGGAGAGAACATGGGAACCTGAGGAGAACATCAATGTGCCTCGTCTACTCGACAAATTCTGAAGAAGCAAGTGGATAAAGAGGCGTAATGAGGGTTACTGTTACACCTCGAGGAGCGGACCAATCTCTTCTAGGCTGAGAGGTTGGTGCCCTACACGCAGCCCAGGGTGCTCCGTTTGCCTACCCACTACTGCGGGGCCGGTTTAAAAAGGAGGCTGTGGCCCATCACGCTGTTCCCTGCTGTCTGCTCATGCCCTTGTGCCACTCCCCGGTCCCTTTACACACCCTGCCAGCGGTCCCATGACTTCCTCCATCTCCTTCTCCTCCTGAGACCTGTGTCCTGCCTGCAGAACCTCCAGAAGTGTGCTTAGGGGTGCACTCCGCCCACTCCTCAGATTTAAACATCCAGTTCACTTAATTGCCCTTTGTGCTTAGCTACATTTATATTTGGCGCCCTCCTCCTTACAGAGGTGCATGAGCAACACTGCCTGTTCATAGTTGTGTTGCTTTCCCTCAGGTCCCTGTCCCGATCCCTGCTTTAGACTTTGTCTTTGCAATTTCCTGTTGCTTATTTCTCTTATTTTGCCCTAGAGCTTGCCACGTGTACTTGTGGACCATTTCGCCAGTACATCACCTGTCCATCCTGCGGTGCATCTGCCATGTTGCCTCAGAACCTGCTACACCTGTATGAGCCTGTCCAGAGGTTACTCCATCTACAGTGCTTATTCTATCGACTCAAGTGCCGCAATTCCACCTCCAGCATCTCGTCTCCTGGACTGTCTTCCAATTGCCTTGCCGCCCTGAGACCTGTGCAAGCTCCTTAATCGACTGTGACCTATTAAAGTGTTCTACTTAATGACAACCAGCTTCTCCTGCCTGTTCCTATCACGGGTTAGCCTCCACTTCGGTGGTCCCGTGGATCCACATCTCCACTCCCACACCTTTGTGTGCTTTACACATACACAGAACCCTTTTGTACACAAGGTCAGAATCAGCCCCACAATCATGAAAATAAAATTCAGGATAAATTGGTACTCATTTTTTTTCCAAAGTTGTCTTGTCAATGTCCCAGCTTTTGTTTTCCTGGAATGTTTGTTTAAGCAGCAGGACTTATCATTGCTCAGACAACATTGCTTCAAAGTAGCCTGAGGTGCCTCCTCATCTGATAAGCAACTCACTATCAATGTACAGAGTCTATGCAGAGTCTGATGTGGACAGGGGCAACATTTTGAGCTCTGCTGCATGACAAAACCTAAAAACTCTGATAGTGTCAGAACGGCAGTACCCAGTAATCTAAGTGATACATCACTGGAATACTGGTCTACATCATCCTGCTGTCAGATGGGGTAGCAAAAAACAGCTGACAGATTCCCTTTAATGGGGATATTCAGTGTTACAACAGGTGCAGGGGTTGCAATCGCTCGAGGCCCTGGAGCCTAGGGGGCCCAAAAGTCCTTTTGGCCTAAAGAAAGAGTCTATTGCAATTAAAGATTTGCAATAATTGGGAGCCTGTTAGATTTTTGCATCGGGGTCCATGAGTTTCAAGTTACGCCACTGCTCAGAGAGTCACCTCTTCCTACATCACAATCATATAAAGGGATACATATATGCCACTGTATTCCATGCACTGCTCCACTGTTCATGCTACTTGATAAAATCCTCCATTTGGTTGCAAAATGGTAGAAAATACAATTAAATTCATGGAACCAAAACTCCTCTACTGTATAAATGAAGTATCTTTATTGATTCCAGCATACACTCAATAAAAATTAAAAAAAAGCATGCAACGTTTTGCCCAACAGAGAGCCTTTATCAGGCCATATAGACTTTATAGTGGCTTGATAAAGGCCCTGCATTGGCCGAAACGTTGCATGTTTTTTGTATTTTTCTTTAGTATATGATGGGACCAATAAAGATAATTTATTTATAGTGAAGAAGTTTTGGTGCCCTGGATTTATTTCTATTTCTAGTCACACTGTATAACGAGGGTTTTCTTGTAATACTCAATTTCATACAGGGAACTGATCGCCACAGATGACGTTGTGTCTATACATACCGATGTAGAAGTGAGTAGAGCTCTTTAAAGGGGGTTTACACATTTCTTTTACTTGACATATGATCTGAATCAGGGGCGTAACTACTGCATGGGTTGCAAACACTCCTCGGCCTAGGGGGCCCCAAAAGTCCCTTTAGCCTATAGAAAAAGACTAATCCTGTTAAAGATTTTCAATAATTGGGGGGCCCCGTTGGAGATTTTGCATCGAGACCCATGAATTTTAAGTTACACTGTGATGACATGGGCTCTTTTTATGTGTAACGTAGGATGGTTTCTTATGTAGCCAGACAATATTAGTATTTTGTTTGCTACCTTGTGATAAGCCACTCATTCTTTCTACAAGTCTTGTAGATGCCTGCTATTGTTTAAAGTTTGTAATGTAATTATCTCACCCCTTTGTCAGAGAAGGTCATGACACAAAGAGAGATTAAGTATGGGAGTCTTCAATTGTATTACCATGTGGGTTGCTAGATTCTATGTAAATTATCTGTTTTTGTGTCTCCCCTGCCAGAAATGATATTATACTACTAGATATATTACGTATGCAGCTTGAAATCTAGCCAATGAGAGCACAATCTTATTCCACCAAACGTGAAGTTCCCAATATCCTGCAATGAGTGCTCAGGTATATGAAGGTACGTTTTGACATAGTTGGTGAGATGTTAAACGTCTAGATATCGTGAACAACTCACCAACGATGTTGTGAGCAGGTATCATTCGCAAACCCCGCAAACGATCCCTGCTCATTGCTGTGAATGGGCGAAGTAATCCACGATAGCGTTATCGCGGTGTCACACACAGCAATCTAGCAGGTTGGCGGATCGTTGATCGTGAGGTTTGAGAACATGTTCTCAAACCTGCGATCAACGATTCAACAACTTATCGTTGTTGAATCTCGGTGTTACACGCAACGACGTCCTAACGATGTCGCTGGCAAGCCTCCAAACCCGTGACGTATTAGCGACATCATTAACGATGTTGTGCCATGTAACGGTACCTTAAGGAAGATTCATTTTACCAGGAGACTTGATACATGCTGACAATTTAGGATCTATGGATAGAATTACATTACAAACTTTAAACACTAGCAGGCATCTAGAAGACCTGTAGAAAGAATGAGTGGCTTATCACAAGGTAGCAAACAAAATACAAATATTGTCTGGTTACATAAGAAATCATCCTATGTTACATATAAAAAAGTCCATGCCATCACTTACACCACTGGTCTCACTGTTGTTAATAAATAGGACACAGTCAATTATCAATCCTCCGACACTTCTCTGTGCTGGATAGCCGCATTTGACCACTGATTGTCTGCAGCGGTCCCCAACTGCAGCACTGTATGTATACGAAGGAAGGTGCAATAGAGATTCTATGAATCAGCTGAACTTCTGTCCTTTTAATTTTTCAGGAAGTGTATACTAAACATATCATTTTGTCTACAATTTCTCTTTCTAGCAGAGGACCGCCATCTCCTTCCAATACATATGTAGAGTATATTAATACCGCAGCAAGACTGTGTGCACTGAATTCCTGATCAGTAAATTGCTGTGTAATTCTGTTCTGCAATGAGGTGGCTGCATTTTGTAACTTTTTTTTTTGTCTTCTAACAGTAGGAAGAGATCATCGCACGTATATGCGGCAGCAAATTATGTCAGAAAGCCACCATTGTGCTGCAGTTGGTTTTTCAACAATATATCATGTGTACAGCAGTGTATGGCGTCTAATGAATGCACATTGATATGGAAGGATTCCAAGGAACAGTCACGTTAGCTGATGAATGGCGTGGCTTGCAGAATTGATTTGCAGTCTTACATTCAGCCATGGAACCCGTTTAATGGATTGAATACAGGAGTTTTCAAATAAGTCTTATCTATTACCAGCAGAAAAGCTGTTATTTTAGCAACAATTCATAATCTACAGAATTTGTACGTGAGGCTGCAGTCATTTTCTTCTAGAGGAGTTTGCAAAGTGAAATTTTGCAAAATTGGTTTTTGCTTCTCAAGAAAATGTAATGATTTTATAATAAAATCATTGTTTTAAAATCAGGCGAAAATAACCAATTTTTAATATAAATGAAAGATAGATAGATGATAGATAGATAGATAGATAGATAGATAGATAGATAGATAGATAGATAGAATATAAAAAAAAGGAATCAGCACAAACTTCAACACAAAAAATGGGTGCAAAACTTCCTGCATACGGTGTTCAACGCAATATATACATCCAAAAAAACAGGCAGCACATCCAAAAAATCTAAAAAAGTGGACAAATTTTATTTGGCCCTCAGTGGTGCAACGTTTCGGCTTCATCCAAAGTCTTTGTCAAGCACAGTGTATTGGCATGGTGAAGGGCTTTTTATCACACAAGTACACATATTTCAATGAATAAACATCCATTATAATCCAACAGGATTATGATAAACAGTGCATAAAAACATTCTCATTAGTGATTAAATATCTAAAGTGCTCATATAGTGCATATTATGAAGCTCCATATACCATAGCAGCCATTATAATCTCTTAATTTGACATGATGTAATCATGACCAACACCTTTGTGAATATTTAAAATGTATTATTTAGGGACATATGGATATGACTCACCGCCATGCTTAGTTCTGTACCGCCGATAACGGCGTCTTCCTGCTTCTATTGCGCAGGTCACAATACTCTCGACGTCACTCATCGCCGGAGCATTACTGCGCATCGCGCCGCGCATGCGCAGTAAGCAATATTTCACACCCCGCCATCTTAGGAGCTGGCAAGCTCCGATTTCTATGCCCTCAATACACAAATGCTAATATCTATATGGTGACATATTGTTCACCCATTTCAATATATCTACAGTATATGGAACCTTGAAACACACAGTCAGGATCTACATGATGTCATGGACCTGATAATGGAGAAGCATTAAATGGTTCCCAGAATCAGTCTGTGAGCCCACAACAGGAGCCACAGTATTTAAACTGTGACTCCAGAAGGTGCACACAGTCGTCCAGTCATCATGTCGTCCCCATCCATCTTCAAACATACTGGTTCCCTTGCATATAACAACTGAGGGTAAAAAAAGCATGGGGTGGAACATTCATTGCTGAAAATACCTTTTATTAAAGTGAAAATAAAGTTTACTTCTTATGCTCATAACAAAGAGCCTTGTTAAAATATAACAGCACAATAAATCATGCCGGTGAGTATCATCCATACGTGTCCTCTGAAAAGAATCTAAAACAAAAATATTAAAAACCAAAATATATGTATTTTACATTATACATTAAACATAAAAATTCTTTACACTGAATATAACATGGAATCCCTATGAAGAACAGATAATGGTTATCATGGCCTTTTAGAGCTCATATCAAGGTGTGGATTTTGAAGTCCACATTCAACCCATTGGGTTTTAACGTATTTAGTCGGTATATCCATTCCATTTCTTTTCTTTTCAATAGAGCAATTCTATCTCCACCCCTTCTCAAAGGGGGCACATGATCTATGAACCTAAACTTAAGGTCTGGAAGAAAAAACATTTGCAAGAAGACTACACAGCATTCAAACAAGCACTTCTAACATTCAAGTCAGCACTCACCACCACTAAACAGAACTACTTCATTACCCTCATATCCTCTTTATCCCACAACCCCAAGCAGTTATTGAACACATTTAACTCCCTCCTTCGCCCCCACTGCCCCCTCCTACTTCTCGTATCTCTGCAGAAGACTTTGCAACACACTTCACCAACAAAATCGATCAGATCAGACCAGACAAGTCTTCGCTACCCAACCATCAAAACCCCTTTGTATATCAGATCACTCCCCTCCCCTACTAACCCTGCTCCCCTTCATCACTGAAGGAAAATTGCACACCTCCTCTCCACATCGCTCCTCACCACTTGTGCATCGGACCCCATCCCATCCCACTTCTCCTCCCCAACCTCACCACCAAGTTTATCCCAGCCCTAACCCAACTTGTTGCATCATTCCCAGGAAGAGTCATGACCTTACTAGCTCAAAAGGTGCTTCTACTCAATACTGAGCAAAAGGTCTATGTATGACCATGTGTTATTTCAGTTTTTCATTTTTAATAAATTTGTAGAAATTTGTACATTTCTGGTTTTTTTTCAGTCAAGATGAGGTATAGAGTGTAAATGGCTGCAAGGAAACAAAGAGTGAAAAATGTAAAGAGTTCTGAATACTTTCCATACCCACTGTAGATGACAGATTGATATAAAGGTAGATGGAAAGTTGATGGGCAGATTAGACAGATTCAGTGACGTACCAGTATTGGTGTCAAACCACAAGGCTGTTATGGGGAATCATGCCCCCATCACACTTTCAACTGCATCAGTATATATTACATGGAGGGCTATGTGGGGCAATTAAACTATATGGAGGTTATGTGTAAGCCTTTATACTTTATGGAGGGCTATGTCAAGACCATTATACTATACTAGATGGTGACCCAATTTTAACATCATCGCTCCTCCTGTCCCCTCCATCGCTCCTCCTGGCCCATCCATTGCCCCCCGCAGTGAGGATACTCACTCGTCTGCCGGCTCGCTCCACCTCTGATGCATCTTGTAGCTCCCAGGGCAGGACCTGTCGTTGCCTGGGAAACCGATCAGCTGATTAGCTGAGCAGTTAGCAGTCATTTGACCAATCAGCTGATCGGTTTCCCAGGCAACGACAGGTCCTCAAGCCCTGTAGGAGCTAGAAAACGCATCGGAGGTGGAGTGAGCCGACGGACAGGTGAGTATGCTCACTGAGGATATTTTTATTTTTACCGTGGAGGAGCGGGGGCCCGGAGGAGCGGGAGGGCACGGGGAGCGTGGGCAGGGCAGCAGGAGTGGGCGCCAGGAGGAGCGGGGGGGCTGTGAGGAGAGCCACGCGGCGTGCGAATTTTGAATTCGCATGCTGCGCTGCTCTTTTGCATATGCGGTGCTCATTGTTCAACGCTGCTGGCGGCAACCAATGAGCGCTGGTGCACGATCTCGGTGACAGACCGACACGATTAGGCAATTATATAATAGATGAAGGGCTATGTGGGGGCCTTTATAACTTTTTGGAGGGCTATTCTGAGACCATTATAGAGTTTGCAGAGCTATGTGGAGGTCAGTAATACTGTTTGCAAAGCTACTGTATGAGGGGGGCATTATACGATTTGGAGTCTTAGCGGGGTCATTATACTGTATGAAAGCAATTATACAGTGTGAAGGTTTGTGTGGGGTCCATCAGACTGTGTGGAGGGCTGATAGGGCCATTATGCTGCGTAGAAGGCTGTGTTGGAGATATTATACTATTTGAAGGGTTGTGCTGAGGCCATTATAATGTTGAGAGGGTCATTATATTATGGGAGGGCTTTTGGGGGTCATAGTAGAGTCATCCTACTGTGTGTGGAGGGTCCTGTAAAGGAATTTACTGTGTGAGTGTTCATACAAAGTTTGTGGGGCATTTTTGTTCACATCATACATCATGGGGACATCAAAAGGGGAATCTATGGGCTTCAATAGGAGGAAAATAATATGGAAAGCAATGTGGGGCCCATTACATTACATGGAGGGCTATATGGGGCCCATTATATTACATGAAAGGCTGTGTGGGACCAATTACTTTACATGGAGGGCTATGTCGGGCCCATTATATTACATGAAAGCCTGTGTGGGACCAATTATATTACATGGAGGGCTATGTGGGGCCCATTATATTATATTGAGGGCTACGTGGGGCCCATTATATTATATTGAGGGTTATGTGGGGCCCAGTATATTACATGGAGGGCTATTGTGGGGCCGTTATATTACATGGAAGGCTATGTGGGGGCCATTATAAAACATGGAGGGCTATGAGGTGGCCATTATATTACATAGAGAGCTATTTGGTGGTCAATATAGCCCTCCATAATAGAGAAAATAACAAACAATAAAATCCACAGCTCCCAAGCTGTCAACAGTCTCCGACTGACTCGTGACAAAAACGCGTAGGTCTAATAAACTGATTGGAATATACTTACCTGTCTTGTCCTCTTCACTCCCTGGGTATCTTGTCCATCAGCAGCGCCAATTTTAAAGCGTCATCTCCTGCTTTCTAATTCTTTAACCTGAGAGACCGCATGAGCCACATTTTCGAGCGTATTCCTGTGGTTGTGGGTGCACAGCCTATACCAGGTCAGCACTCTGCAATTCAGTATGACTGATTTTGTCCCCGATAAGGTCCTAGGGCACTTGTCTGTCCTTTAGAGTCTTCCTGGGGATGGATTAGTCACCAGGGGCCCAGAGATAGTAGCTCCACCCCAGCACAGGTACCAAAATGCACCTCTGTAATAAGCATCGGCATTATGTTTTGCAATGAAGCCTTAAGTTGGGACTTGAAGTCCTGTCTGTTAGGGCCACTTTACACATCGCAATATCGCAACGCAACATCGATAAAAAGTCACATGGTACGGCCGTTGCAGTTGATATCGCTCGTGAGTTGTGTCGTGTAAATGGGCAATGCGACGCGAAAACAACCTAACTACGATATTGCAAGAAGATTGTGCAAGCCCTTCAACCGTACGATATTGGCTGGGCAATGTGGCAGGATCGTGCTGTGTGACAGCGCAACTACAATTTGGAGCGCAACTTTCCCTATTCACTCCAATGTTAAATGGTCGTTTCCTGGGTTGCTCATACCCAGCGCAAAAAAGGGGCGTACGACATCGTAGTTGCGTTGCCTGCCGATATCTCCCTGTGTAACATCTCCTATGCAATCTTGGACAAGTGCCAAAAACTTGCGCGCTCCCCTGAGATCGTATGCAACATCGGAACGATATTGTGACGTGTAAAGCGGCCATTAGGCACTATGCTGATTGCACCACAGCTTCCCAGTATGGCCCATGTCTGCAGGTAAAACTGCCCCAGGTGATGAGCTTTGTACATATCACTACCAAGTGAAATGAAGGCTGGAAACAACGGCACTGCTGACACAGCACAAAAATGTCTCCAGAAATGTAAATGCATCTTTAGAGGAATACTTAAATAAAACATCCTTTTAATGGAATTTTCACATAAATGCAATGATTTATTAATGCCAGCCTGACCTCTGGGCTGTTTAGTCTTCATAATGCAGCAGCATTTTTTATTTAACATTGAAAAGATCCCTGTTATTAAATATGTCCATTGGAAAGGCTGTGCAGCAATAAAAATCTACAATAAATCAGATAGCGCTCATCCTGGACCAGTGGCCATGTACGATGCTTCCCGGGTTAAGGGAAGCATATTTCTGAGCCATTATTTATCTGATAAGACAGTATTATTCCAGCAGCAAAGTATAAAGACATGTTTTTTTAATAACTCATTATTATTATCATTATTATTATGATTATTATTATTATTATTATTATTATTACGTTAGTTTGTTTTATTGTCTTCAAGTACAGTCAGAATTTTGATAAAATGAATTTATAAATGACAGATTGTAAAAATGTTATATTATTTTGTGACATCTCAAGTAAGAAGGAGATATGTTAACAAACATGAAAATACACATTTGTGCTTGTTTTCTTTCACCCTTACTACAACTTCATTTAAGGAAAAAGTCTGGTTCAGGAAATAAATTCTCATACAGAATTAAGTAAATCTGAGTTATTACAAGCAGCAATTTAGCAGCAGAAGTTTTTCAGGCGTGTTGCCTCTAAAACCACTTGAAAAAGCTTTAACTAATCACTCAAAAGAATGAAAAAATTCATTTTTCCCGGACTCCAGGGATTTCTCCAGACAGTAGATTCACTATTGAAGAAGGAACAACACATATGTGACACAGAAATGAGCTCAACACGATGGGCTGAATACAAATATATATCCGACACTGAGTGAGGTCAGAGGTGTGAAGATATAGCAGAAGGGGAAGGTAATCACAAGCCACAGCTGAAATGAAAGCTAAGAGAAGACTCATCCAGCTGTGAAAAGGTCCTTGAACCCTTCAGCAGAGAAGAGCAAGCACATCAGTAAAACGTTTTCAAGTGAGCCCCACAAAAAGCCTTCGAATGACTAAATGCTGAGAACTTCTGACCTCAGGTCCCCCAGAGGTGACAACAGGACGTGGCACACTCATGTCAAGAAGTCAATGGGAAAGCTCAAATGATGCCCCCAAGGATGCCTGTGCCTTTTAAGTGTTTTGCCAGCAAGTTTGCTTCATTGTTGAATGAAGTTAAAAAAAAGCTTTGAAAATGGCAACAAAAATTATGGAAAAAAAATAAGGAAAAACTTTGAAAAAGCATTCAGGAAATGACCCAAAAAACACTTCAAAATATGTTTCAAGAAAAAGTAATTCTATATCTAGAAGACCGAAGCTGACAAATGCAATAAATGGATTGCCATGTAATACTTTACATCTCTTTCTGCCAAGTTCCTCCGCTGAACACAGCTGACCATTGGGGCTATCTATCTATCTATCTATCTATCTATCTATCTATCTATCTATCTATCTATCTATCTACAAACCAAAAAACGCTAAACAGCACTCAAGGTCTAGTCTGAACGGATACAAGCTGCAATACTGAACAATATACACAAAAAGGTTCAGAGAAGCACACAGTCACTGCCAATCTCGTGCATATACACATATAGATAGGTAGAAGTAAAACACCTGTGCATTTGAGAAAAACTATAAAAATATGCGTTTTCTTTATAAAAAACTCAATTTTTAGATTTTTTTGGGATATTTTATCTTTGTAAAGTAAGGATCTTAGTACACATATTGGCCAATACCTGTTTGCCCATCAACCACAGCAAGGTGATCTTAGATAGACGTAAAAAACCTATGCATTTGAGAAAAAATATAACTTAATAATATAAACGTCGCCAGAATAGATCAGTAAAATACACCTTTTTCACTTAATTTAATGGAGTGATGCCTGTTTTGTTCTTGTTATATCAGTGAAGGTTTGGACACTGCCTGCTCAGGATTATTTTGCACCCTTATATATTTTGCTGGTAGTGCTGCCCACATGTTGGTATCTATCTATCTATCTATCTATCTATCTATCTATCTATCTATCTATCTATCTAAAAAAAAGCAAAAAATTGAAACAGCACCGTAATACACAGACGGGTGTAAGGCCCTCCTACCACTTCACTGGCACTTGTTAGGATGAAAAAATGAAGGGCAGCACTTCCTTTAGTGTTTCCATGTGGGTTTATTTGTCCTAGGACTGCAACGTTTCGGCACGCAGCCTTCCTCAAGCAGTGAGGAAGGCTGCGTGCCGAAACGTTGCAGTCCTAGGACAAATAAACCCACATGGAACCACTAAAGGAAGTGCTGCCCTTCATTTTTTCATCCTATCTATCTATCTATCTATCTATCTATCTATCTATCTATCTATCTATCCCAGTGGTATTTAAGTCTGGACTGTTACTGGGCCATTCACACATATGAATATGATTTGATCTAAACCCTCCATTGTAGGTCTGGCCGGATGTCTAGGGTCTTTGTGTTGCTGGAAGGTGAACCCTTGCCCCAGTCTTTTGCAGCTTCTAACAGGTTTTCCTCCAGGATTGCCCTGTATTTAGCTCCATCCTTCTCTCTATCAGCTTTGACCAGTTTCCCTGTCCCTGCTAGAAAAGCCTCCCAATAGCATGATGCTGCCACCACTATGTTTGATGGTGGGGATGATGTTTTCAGTGTGATGTGCAGGCCAAAACGTTCCACTTTGTTCTCATCTGACCAGAGCACCTTCTTCCACATACTCGCTGTGTGCCCCCTACTTGGCTTTTGGCAAGCTGCAAACTGGACTTTTTCTGACTTGCTTTTAAAAATAGCATTCTTCTTACCCCATTTCCATAAAGGCCAGATATGTGGAGTACACAATTAATAGTTGTCCTGTGGACAGATTCTCCCACCTGAACTGTGGTTCTCTGCAGCTCCTCAAGAGTGACCATGAGCCTCTTGGCTGCTTCTCTTTTTTGTGCTCTTCTTGCTTGGGATGTCAGTTTAGGTGGACGGCAATATCTTGGTAGGTGTACAGTTATGCCATACTCCTTTAATATTTGGATGATGAATTCAACCGTGCTCCGTAAGATGTTCAGAGCATGTGTTATTTTCTATAACCTAACCCTGCTTTACTCTTCTCCACAACTTTATCCCTGACCTGTCTGGTGGGCTGATTGGTATTCCTGATGCTGTTTTCTCCCTGAAGTTCTCTGGCAAACCTTAGAACAGGTGTAGTTATACTGAGTATAAATTACACACAAGTTGACTCTTTTTACTAATTATGTGACTTCTCGAGGTAATTGGCAACTTAAGATTTTACCTTAGAGTATCAGACTACGAGAGGGTAAATCCAAATGCTCGTCACAATTTTCATATTTTAAGTTTGTGGGTGTAGGGTAGAAAATGTTGAAAATTCATGGGGTATGATTACTTTTTCAAGGCACTGAATATAATTTTTGGGTAATTTCCAGCTGGTCAAACCTATTTTGTGAATTTGGAGCATTCGTTCAACACCATCAACCATCAGCAAAACAACAAATGTCACAGATGTTGACATAAATTGATGCTGGACTCAATCCAAGATGGCCGCAGATGAAGGAGGCTGCATCTCACAGCCCTCCTAACAATCCACCCACATCAGTGCCATCCGAACGCTGGAGGGACCCCCAGACGCCTAGGAAAGCTGGCGACCAGCTCCCCTACACCCAGGGGCTTATATTGAATTGCCCGTGCCGCGGGATCCCCGCTCTCTAGACCGCCGGGCCAGCCACGAGGGAGCCGCGTGAGCAGTGACGGCGCTGACACCAGACGGTACTTGGGACGAGTGATCCCTGCCCTGCGGACGTCTGGGAGGCTGGGCTCGCATCTCGGCTGAACCCGCGCCGCACCCGTGCCGCGGGATCCCCGCTCTCTGGACCGCGGGGCCAGCCGCGAGGGAGCCGAGGGAGCCGTGATGGCGCCAGCACCGGACGGTACTTGGGGCGAGTGATCCCTGCCCTGCAGACACCCGGTGACTGGGCTCGCACCTCGGCTGAGCCCGCGCAGCGGTGCTGCGGCTGACTGCCTCGCCGGATGAGGTGGGACGCCCGGAGCTGAACTGCCGGGGAGCATAGAGGTGGACGCCATAAGCCAGAAGCAGCCCTACAGCACAAACCCTCGGCGCATGGAGAGGGGAATCGCGGGACACAGGGGAGACCAGAGGAACCGGAGGCACTGAGTTTAAAGGTGAGAGAGCCACAAGGGAGCGCACACACAAGCCACCTTTGGCCCCAGCAAGAGTGACCTAGCATCATAGGGCCGGGGGCCACAGCACATAGGTGCCCCTGAAGCCCCATTGGAACAGAGGAGACAAAGGGGGCTTTATATTCTTACCATCTACTGTCTAGAAACGCAGCAACAAGATCCACTTATCTACAGGCAAACATCACTAGCTGCACTACTAATCTCTGTTACACTTACTGAGACTTTGTAAGACTAAAGTGATCTTATAAGACTGACCTACCCTACCACCTGTGTAACAGAAACCTTGCTGAGACCAGAGAGAGATAGACAGACTTTCAACAAACCCATACACCTTGCTGTATTGGCCCCTTGCTTCGTCTGTTTACCACCCTATGTGCCTTCCTCCCTAACTCGTGCCCTGTTGTTACACCCCGAATATAAACCTCATGCCCTCCTTAACTGGTGTCTAATACCAAAACCCAGTAGGATCTCCAAAGGCATTTGCTTCTTATATCTAACCAGTCATTTAGCAACTTGTGACATGTAAACCCCCTGAGCACGCAACAGGGGCGCGAACAGACCACATCAGTGTGATCCAGAACGCATATCTCACTTTGTCTCCCATTTTTCAACTTTTACGTGTAATATCTAACACTCCGAAACATGGGGAAGTCAACCATAAAAACCCCCAAATTAGCAACAAAAACTTCAAAATCTATAACCCAAGCAGACGTAGACCACTTCTTGAGGAAGCAAACCGACTCCTCAGACTCTCTTAACCCTTTTAAGCACTCTGTCCTCCAACCTGATGACGATTCGGACTCGGACATGGAGGGCGAGTCAGATACTAGTATTAAAAAGAAAGACTCTATGGTGACGAGATCTTTTCTGAAACATATTTTGACAAAGGCCTTGGAACCCATAGGGCGTGACCTAGCTGACATCAAACAAGATATCGCCCAACAAGGCCATAGACTCGAGACGCTAGAAACGACACAAAGTACGATACTCCGCCAGACGAATACACAACTAGAGTGTCTGATGTCACATGAACAACAACTGCACCAAATACACGCTACTCTCGAAGATCACGAGAACAGGGAGCGCCGCAATAACATCCGCATTAAGGGCCTCCCTGAATCTGTGGCGTTTAAAGCTCTGGGCAAAACAGTCATAGAGATGTTTGCAGCATTGCTGAGAGACGGGACCCACAAGAAATTGAATTGGTCCGGGTCCACCGAGTCCTCCGTCCTAAACCAGCCCCTGGGGAAACCCCCCGAGATGTCTTGTGCAGGTTCCTGGACTATCGTGCAAAAGAATTAGTACTGCGGAGAGCCAGGGAGGCAAAAGAGGTCGCCTATGGAGACTCCAAAGTCCTTCTATACCAAGACCTCTCGGCTATAACACTGAGGAAATGACGCTTGCTAAAACCGTTCACGGGGGCAGTTCTCGAGAAGGGCTTCAGGTTCCGCTGGCTATTCCCCTTCGGGATATCCGTTACAGCCGGGGAAAAAATCATCACCGCCAGGACTTCTGCCGACATAAAAAAAGCATGCATTTCCCTGGACATAGTGCTCGACCAATACCCAGACCTGGAGTCCTTTCACTCGGCCTCTCTCTACCATCCACTACCGACTCCGACACCTTGGCAACAGATGCTAACACCAAAATCCCAGCGAACAAAAAAGAAACTGTCTAAATCACCATCGCTGAAGGGCCCAGACGACGCTACCTGAGGGCGAACACACGGATTTCATTCTTCTTTTTTTTATTTTAGACCTTTTTGTTCTAAATCACCTCACGCTCGGCGCTACTGAACCTGGTGATTAGACCTATCTTTTATGGTATATGTTCTTCTATACTCTAAATAAGGGCCACAATAACGCCCTCATGTTTATGCTATAAGATCGTTACACTTGTTAAGAATATAAATGTATAGTTGAAATTGTTGTACTTTCATATCTGAACCTTTCCAATAGCACCCATCTCGTCGTACACCCACGCCCCAACACCACCCCTCTCCCCATCACCCACCACCTCCATCCCCAAACCAAATCCTCCCCCTCCACCCCCCCTACCCCGACACTCCAACTTCCTCCCATTCCACCCCTCTCCCTCCCCTCCCTCCATCCCCCCCCCCTTCCCTCATCCCTCCTTCCCCCCCCTCCACCCCCTCACCTCCCCTCCCTTCACCCTACCCCTCCCCACCCATCTTCCCCCCCGCCCCCTTTACCCGTAACCCCCAACCCGCCGCCCAACGAGAAAGCGACCGATAAGATGTCGTCTGAGTCTATGCCCTCTATTTTAACCTGGCCATGAGGTTCATTGTTACCAGGAGCCAACCTCTCCTACCCTGAGAATTGTTACTGGATCTGCTTTTTAAACGATACAAGTAAAAAGCGCCCCCATGCTGCTATATAGCAGTAGACATGTTCACATTGTTGGAAATAATGAATATTTTCTATGACTTGTACTTCCAAATGCTAAAGTTTTTTCTTTTCCTTCCTAACTCTATCACCTCTCACAATCTTCCCACTCTCCTACTCACTCCTTTTCTCCCTGAGTCTCCCCCCAACCCCACCTCTCCCAACAGGTACAGCCAAACA
This sequence comes from Allobates femoralis, assembly GCA_033576535.1. Lineage (NCBI taxonomy): Eukaryota > Metazoa > Chordata > Amphibia > Anura > Aromobatidae > Allobates > Allobates femoralis. The sequence goes on along the minus strand of JARQOC010000002.1, from coordinate 694,981,329 downwards.
TCCCTTCGACACATCCAGCGGAGACCGCATGTTTTAGAAGATCATGGCTAAGGGTAACGTATTCACTTATACTTCACTTAATGCACATGGTTTGAATTCACCGAGTACTAGACACCCGACACTGCATGCACTTAAGAAACAGGGTACCGACATCCTCTTCCTACAGGAAACCCATTTTAAACCCAATAAAATCCCTAACTTTGAAAAATCGGCATTCGACCGATGGTATCATGCCACTTCCAACCAAACTGGGGCCAGAGGCGTATCAATAGCACTTAGAAAACATGTCCACTACCAACACCGAGAGTCTTGGATAGACCCTCAGGGCAGATTCATACTGATCAAAGGCCTATTGAATGGCACCCTAGTGACGCTTGGTAGCCTCTATGCCCCGAATAAAAAACTATTAAAATGGATACTACCGTGTTTCCCCGATAGTAAGGCCCCCCCGATTGTAAGGCCGCCTAGGGTAAAGGGGGGGCCTGCTAATGTAAGGCCTCCCCCGATTATAAGGCCTTACAACCGGGGGGGCCAATGTAAGGCCCCTAGCGGAGGGGGGGGGGAGCGGGAGCGGGTCGCACGTCACGTGCGCCCGCTCATTACATATGCACTGCATCCCCCTGTCAATCAGCGACAGGGGGAGCAGTGCATTATACTGTATATATGGGCCCCCTATTGCTGGCACACTACCCCCCTGTTCTGAGGCCCCCACCGCTGCTGCTGCTGCAGAGATCTTACCCTCCAGGGTCTTCTTGCAGCAGCCAGCGCGTCCGTCCTCTATCCTCGGCTGTCTTCCGGATCATGTGACCGGCCGGTCGCAGTCGCGATGACGTCATGCGCTGCGACGGGTCACATGATCCGGAAGACAGCCGAGGACAGAGGACGGACGCGCTGGCTGCTGCAAGAAGACCCTGGAGGGTAAGATCTCTGCAGCAGCAGCAGCGGTGGGGGCCTCAGAACAGGGGGGTAGTGTGCCAGCAATAGGGGGCCCATATATACAGTATAATGCACTGCTCCCCCTGTCGCTGATTGACAGGGGGATGCAGTGCATATGTAATGAGCGGGCGCACGTGACGTGCGACCCGCTCCCTCAGTGCCCCAGCAGTAGGGGCCTGTAGGCCACACTGCTGGGGCACCCAATGTAAGGCTTCCCCCTGAAAGTAAGACCGGGGGCCACTTTTGGCCCCCAAAAAAATGTAAGACAGGGTCTTACTTTCGGGGAAACACGGTAGCCACCATGAATAAAATAGAGAGGTTTAGGGAAGGACTGGTGATCATTGGCTGTGACCTTAATGTAGCACTTGAACCCCTTCTAGACACGACCAAACAAAAAAGCTCCATTTCCCAACGGGACCTTTCAAGAGTACGTTCACGCCTACAAACTATGCAATTAATTGACTCATGGCGCTATATCAACCCTTCAACCCGTGACTATACCTATTTCTCACATCCTCATAAATCCTACCACAGGCTAGATTATGTCTTAGTTTCAAAACACTTATTACCATCAATACGCACGTCTGTAATAACCCCTAGCATTTTCTCAGACCACTCGGCAGTCCTAACGTCCGTTTCCACCTCTGTGCATCACACATCATGCAGGTCTTGGCAGATAAATGAAGCCCTATTAACCTCCAATGATACAAAAAAACGTCTAAAGGAACGGCTTCAACAATACTTTCAGAACAACCAAAATGAGGATACCTCTATCCAAACCCTGTGGGAAACACATAAGGCCGTGATCAGGGAGAGCTGATCTCTATGGCGGCATACGCCAATAAGAGACGGCATACCGAAACACAACAGCTGTATGATGAGATCGCAGAACTGGAACTATGTCACAAGACAACCCAACGTCTAGAGGTTCTCAAAAGCCTGACATCCAAACGCCAACGCTTGAAAGACTTAATTAATGTAACATCGGCGCGGCAATATAAAAAATGGAAAACCAAACTTTATGCCCATGGGGATAAAGCTTCCAAGTTCATGCTCTCTCTATTACGCAAAAAACAAACCCGCACGCAAATACACTCGATAAAGAACACAGAGGGAGTGGACTCTCAAGACCAATCTCACATAGAACGGGCTTTCTTAGATTATTACTCACGCTTGTACAATTTGAGATCTGGAGATTCTGAAGATCTCACGCAACATAGAACCCGAGAAATTGAAAACTTTCTGAGCGACATACACCTCCCAACTTTAACTGACGCTGACCAACAAACGCTCCTTTGACCCTTTACTCTTCCTGAACTCCAGTCCACCCTGTCCCGCTGCCCTAAAGGGAAAGCGCCTGGCCCTGATGGTTTTTCGGCCTTGTATTATAAGACCTTCCCATCCCTACTCTTGCCGCACCTACTGGCACTATGCAATGCCACACTTGCTGGCCAAACTCTGCCTGCTCAAATGCTTGAAGCTAAGATCTCGCTGATACATAAGGAGGGAAAAGACCCAACTCAGTGTAGCAACTACCGGCCTATTTCTTTACTGAACGTTGATCTGAAGCTTTTGGTCGGCATGATTGCTCACAGACTGGCGGCATTCCTACCACAATTGATCTCAGCGAATCAAACAGGCTTCATAAGAGGTAGGGAGGGGAGGGACAATGCACACAAAGTTTTACATCTAATTCAATATGTAAAAGCACACAAATTACCGTTAGTTCTCCTAGGCACGGACGCGGAGAAAGCGTTCGACAGGGTGGACTGGACCTTCTTGAGACTGACATTACTTAGATTTAATCTCCCTGCCGCACTAGTTACGTCTATTATGACGATGTATCAACAACCCTCAGCACGCATCAAAATCAATGACTCACTGACAATACCCTTCACAATAGGAAATGGAACCAGACAGGGATGCCCACTCTCCCCGTTACTGTTTGTGTTGACGATGGAGCCCCTCCTAATGGCAATACAAGGAAAACAGGAAATAGAGGGCATCAGAATAGCAGGAGTTCACTATAAAACAGCAGCTTTTGCAGACGACCTCTTAATATTTTTAACAAAACCCATGAGGGGACTCCCGGCTCTCATGAATGTGATGGAGAGATATGGCGACCTGTCGGGCTTCAAAATAAACTTGTCAAAATCTGAAGCTCTAGGAATACAGATCAAACCAAGTACCCTTAAAAAACTACGGACTTTATACCCACTTTCCTGGCCCACACACTACATTACATACCTGGGAGTGAAACTAAACGGAAACTACCGGGACCTATTTAAATTGAATGTTCTTCCTCTATTGACATCCACGACGTCAACTATACGGACCTGGAGAGATACCTATCTCTCGTGGATGGGGAGGAAAAATATATTAAAAAGCTTAATCCTACCTAAATTTAATTATTTATTTCAAATGCTACCCATTACGATCCCACTGAGCTTTCTCTCTAAAATTAATACGCTTTTCACTAACTACATGTGGCAAAACAAGAGACCCCGAATATCAATACGCACTTTGACCCTACCTAAACACCTAGGTGGGATGGGAGCCCCTGACATTAAATTATATTATAAAGCAGCGCAAATCACTCGCCTTGTTGACATTCTGAGATGAAACAATGAGAAACATTGGCTGAATATCGAGGAATCGTTAGCATCTCTTATACACTCCAATTTGAAAAAACACATACCCCTCCCAAACCTACACACCAGAGCTACTTTACAGATATGGCGTACCCATGCGAAATACTTATCACCACCCCTCTCACCCCTAATTAATCTTTATGACATATTAGCCCATCTAGAGACTGCACACAGCACCACCCCGGATCCAAGTCGAAACCTCTCTACCTATTCCATTGACCAACTATTACAAGACGGCACTATTCTACCGTATACAGATTTAACAACATTACCTGGCCTCTCCAACTTGCATTACTTACACTACAAAGTAATACACAGTGTCCTCCGCCCACTGCTGAAAGGCTCAAACCTTTCTAGGGAGTTAACTAACTTTGAACACCTATGTGCCGCTGTGACAAAGCCGAAACAAATCTTTTCCAAAATCTACCAGGCTATACTGGAGGCAGAAATTAGCCCCAAAAGAGCATATATTGCGCTTTGGGAGAAGGACTTGGGATACAAATTTACGGCTACACAGGTGAAACATATCTATAGGCACTCACACGGCCCTACTCAATGCGTGAAAGCTCAGGAAACTGCCTATAAAATCATAACGAGGTGGTACCACACACCGGACCGTATCCAGATATGGGACGTTCATCACTCTGCTACATGTTGGAGATGTGATGCACCCGATGCTGACTACTTCCACATGTGGTGGAAATGTCCGACTATTGCTCAGTTCTGGAAACAAATGGAACGACTCATCCAGACCATCACGTCCAAACCCCTCCGACTTAGACCCGAAATGGCCTTTCTACACTTCCCAATCTGGTCTGACTGTGCTAATATCTCACTCCTTGCTCAACACATCCTAACAGCGGCTAAACTATTAATTCCCCAGTTTTGGAAAACCTCAGACTTGCCTTCTCACTCCCAATTAAAGGAGAAGATACACTCACTATACCATGTGGCTGAAGTAGTGGCCGCAGTGAACAATACGACCCCGAAATTCCTTACCATCTGGACCCCTTGGCTTACATACGTTCACTCAACACAGGTAGAGTAGTACCCACGAAAACAACCGACAACTAATAGCCTTTAGGGTCTGGCTGTACCTGCCTCCCCCCCCCCTTCCTGCCCCACCCCTCTCATCCCCTCTACTCTCACATCTCTCTATATCTTCTACCCCCACTCGAACTGCCCTGATATTCTATTCTATCCTCAATTCTAATCTTTTTCTTATCTCCTCTTTACTTTACCAATATTTAGACTGCATAATTTTGTTTATGTATATATGTTATGTTCAATACATTGAAGAAATAAGCCAATGCACTAAGATGTATGTAGAGCCTACCAGAGGGGAACCCATTCTGGATGGCTTGAGCCGTGGCCAACCTGTGAAGAGAACCACTCCTATTCTTACGTCAAACCTGACCAGGAGAACTTTTCTGACAGACTCAGAGTTCTGACGTATGTACAACGCTTTGACTTTTATAGCTCCTCTATCCCTGATTGGTCATTAGCTTGCTAATAGGCCACAAGGAACATTATACTTACTGTTGGATTGTATTGAGCTTTTGTTATCGTGAAGATTACTTTGCAAACAATACTCTGCTACTGTTTATTCTCACAAAATAATTCAATAAAAAGAATTTTGAAAAGAAAAGACATAAATTGATGCTTATATTATGCACCATCGACCATATTTTCTATACAGTTCACACTAGTTTTGGGAATAAAATGCACTAAAAAAGTCCTTTTCGCAACTATTTTTTGGACTTATCAAATTTTTAAAATGACAAAAAAAAAAGGTCAGCGATCTGCAGACAGATTTAGTAACAGCAAAGCAACAAATGTCACAAATGTTGACATAAATTGATGCTTATATTATGCATGGATTTCATTTTACAACATCCTACTACTAAAATTGGCACGATAGCGCTCCGACTCTCTACTTCACCAGTCTGAATAAATGACCCACACTCCGAAACTGAAAATGGATGATAATAAGGAGCTGCAAAGACTGGCAGCTACTGTCAATTCCTTGCAAATACGATGCCATGGTCAGCACTAGATCTCTTCCGAGCCACACATTACTCCACCAGTCTAGTTACTCAGGGATAAAGCACACTACTGGCAGATGGAACCATGAAATGATGGCATTATCTGATGTTCCTCATGGCACTTTTAACGACTGTGTTTTTAATTAACTATTTTTTATTTGCAGATATTTCCATTAATGAAAACAAAAAAAAACATTTTTTTCTGCTGACTTAATTGTGCAGCACTAAATTAGCTTGAAGGGGAACATTTAATTAAATATTTATATATTTAATTAAGCCTAAATGAAAATGGTCTAGTTATGCTTGCATTAATGCTATGCAATGACAAGTCAACATGTTAACCATTGCTGTTACTGGATAATGTTCTCCTAATGGTTTTATGGAGATTTAGGTGCCAGGAAGTCTTTATTATAAAAAAGGGGAGACAGAAGCGCACAATAGGGTCTTAGGCTGGCTTCACATTAGCGTTCCCCTCCGCAGCGTTCTGCGGAGGGATCCGCAATGTGTGCGCAGCGGCCGCCAGCACCTATCTTTATAATGGGAGCGCACGGTGCTGCGCTTGACAGCGCAGGACCGTGCGCACCCATTCACTCACACAGTCTCGTCCGCACCAGGGACGCGACATGTTGCGTCCCTGGTGCGGGCGGGAGTGTGTGATTTGTGCGCAGGCATCCGCTGCGCACAGATCACTCATGGCGGGCAATGGGAGCGCACGGCGGTCTGCAAGCATCTGCAGACACCGTGCACTCCATTATAAAGACAGGGGCTGTGGTCTGCATGCAGAGGCATGCAGATCTGCAAATGTGAAGGCAGCCTTATCCAATGGTAAAATCGTTTCACAGATATGGATCCACTCACCTGGTTCAGTTGTGTGGAACACAACAACCATAAGCACAAATGGGTGGGATCCGATGAACTGCAGCAATCAGCCGGTCACTAGAATTGCATATATGGAAAGGAGAGAAGTCCGGCTTTCAGGATAACTTTCTTTTTATTCTAGAAAACTCTACGCGTTTCGTGTACACACTGTAACTTTGCTCCTGAGGAAGTGTACAGTGTGTACACGAAACGCGTAGAGTTTTCTAGAATAAAAAGAAAGTTATGATCACTGCTTGGTCCTTGGATTAACTCCTTGTGAACTTTGGACTGGAACAGCGCGATCCTGAAAGCCGGACTTCTCTCCTTTCCATATAAGGAAGTCTTTATTGCAATGCTTAAAGAGGTTTTCCCACAAAGAAAAGTAATTTTAATCGATAGATCTTGGAATAATAATAATTTGCACATTTGGATGTGATTAAAAAAAATATTCCTGTGCTGAGATAATCTTATATATGTGCCCCTGCTATGTACTGTGTAATGGATGTGTCTGACCATACAGGGGCATGGTCTGATCATACCACATCTCCTGGGCTGACATAATCTTATATATGTGTCCTGCTATGTGCTGTGTAATGGATGTGTCTGACCATACAGGGGCATGGTCTGATCATACCACATCTTCTGTGCTGGGATAATCTTATATATGTGTCCCTGCTATGTACTGTGTATGGATATGTCTGACCATACAGGGACATGGTCTGATCATACCACAGCTCCTGGACCTGGGAGGAAGCATAGAGTATACAGACATTACAGCATGGGAAAGAGTATACAGACATTACAGCACGGAAAAGAGTATATAGACAGGAAAAATATAACTTGAAACCCTTCAAATGGGAAATAACAGGAAAAAACAAACGTGGCGCTCCCTATGAGTATAGTAGTTAGTAACGATGAGAAATAAGCAAAAAATATCTTGAGCTCACCTGGTTTAGGAGGTGAGAAAACATTTGAGAATCTCACTGAATCAGGAATGTATCATTTCCTTCCTCCTTGATCTCCGGATTCTCCAAAGGTCTGCAGCTCACATAGGGAACCTGAAGTGGAACCTATTAAAGCTCCGCACAGGTCTTATATACCATAATAAAACACCAGGACCTATCTTCTTATTATACAGACAGGAATATCAGGGGAGCTGAGGTTTATGATTTGCTCTCTGTAGTGATATCTCAGTGTTACCTGTAGTTTTACATAGAACTGGAATCATTATCAGTATACATAAATAATGCAAATTACATCGTACATACTATCTGTTATACAGACAGATACCTACCCATCATGTAAACAGGGGAAGTGTCTAACAGGCTCCAAATTTATTGTACAGCAGAACAATGACCTCAACTATCCAGCCAATGTCATTGAGAATTATCTTCAACATAAAAAAGAACAAGGAGTCCTTCTTCAAGTGATGATCCGCCCCCACAGAGCCCTGATCTCATCATTATCCAGTCTGTCTGGGATTACATGAAGAGACACAAGCATTTGTAAAGCTAAATCCAGATAGGATCTGTGGTTAGCTCTCCAAGATGTTTGGAACAAACTTCCTGATGACTTCCTTCAAAATCTGTGAAAGTACCTAGAAGAACTGGTGCTGTTATGAAGGCAGAGGGCGGTCACCAAATATAGATTTCATTTAGATTTTTTTTTTGGTCATTCAATCTTTATTTTGTCAATTGATCACAATGATCTAATGAGGCTGTGTGCACAAATTGTGTTTCTATTGCGTTTTTGAGTGCAGAATCCTGAAGGGAATCCTGATTCCATCAAAGTCAATGAGAATCCTGAAGTCTCCTGCACACTTTGAGTATTTTCTCTTACCAGATTTGGTGCAGATATAAATCTGCATCATCTCAATTCTTGCAATGTTGCTGCTTCAGATTCTATCTATTCCAATGAGCAGGAAAAACTCTGTATCAAAAAGGCACCGAAAACGTTTTTTTTTCTGCCAAGAGATGCAGAAATGGTGTGAACATTATTGAACCATATCCTAAATGTGTGCACATACCCTAACGCTTGTATTTTGGAAGTAAATCTGACTTTGCAGCATGTTTCTCCACATCTGCCTTAAACTTGTCACAGTACGTAGGTATCACCTCGTAGTGGTGCAGATCTTCCATAGCTGTAGCACCATCATCCAGCAGAGGTCACTGCATTTACAAGCTGCAGTCAAGACATCTGTCATCCTTGCATCCTGAACCAAGTGGTAACCCAAGGGCTTCATACGAGGTGTCAGTCTGCAGCCAGCACTGATCCTCAATATCTGCAATACTTTAAAGCTCATGAACATGATCATTCCCTAAACATCATGGCAAACAAATCATATACCGTATATACTCGTGTATAAGCCGAGTTTTTCAGCACAAAAAATGTGCTGAAAAGTCCCCCCTTGGCTTATACACGAGTCATAGCGGTATACTGCGCCCCCCCATCAGTGGTATACAGGGCATACAGGGCCCCCCCTTGCTGCCGCACACCTGTAAAGCAATAGATCATTATACTTATCCCTGTTGCTGTCGCCGCCGCCGCTCTGCGCCGCGCTACTCCAGGTCTTCATGCTTCCTCCTCCGGCGCACAGGAAATGACGTCATTGTCTGTGCGCCGGAGGAGGAAGCATGAAGACCCGGAGGAGCGCGGTGCAGAGCGGTGGCGGCGGCAACAGCGACAGGGATAAGTATAATGATCTATTGCTTTACAGGTGTGCAGTAGCAAGGGGGGCCCTGTATGCCCTGTATACCACTGATGGGGGGGCTGTATACTGCTGAGGCTGCTGTGTACCACTGGGGCTGCTGTATATACTGCTGGGGCTGCTGTGTACCACTGGGGCTTCTGTATATACTGCTGGGGCTGCTTTGTACCACTGGGGCTGCTGTGTACCACTGGGGCTGCTGTATATACCCCTGGGGCTGCTGTATATACTGCTGGGGCTGCTGTGTACCACTGGGGCTGCTGTGTACCACTGGGGCTGCTGTATATACCACTGGGGCTGCTGTATATACTGCTGGGGCTGCTGTATACCACTGGGGCTGCTGTATATACCACTGGGGCTGCTGTATATACTGCTGGGGCTGCTGTATACCACTGGGGCTGCTGTATATACCACTGGGGCTGCTGTATATGACTCACCGTGGCCGGGACTCCGGTTTAGACAGGCGATGCTTCCTTCCTCCTTGTCACGGGTGGACCGCGCCTGCCGGTAGTAGGGCCCGGTGTAGTGCGATCAAAAGTGAAGACGTCTTGGTGGAACAGATTAAAGGGGTTTTTAATTTATTCGTGACGCCACCTATGAGTAGATTCGGTAAGGACTACCGACGCTGCGGAACCTCCGGGGGATGGACAGCAGCAAGATGTTACGCTCCCCACAGGCTGAGCGGTGATCCCCGGAGGCTGGAGCTGCTCAAGATGTTGTGCGGCAGCTGCGGTTACCTTGTTGTGCGGACGGACAGTTCATAAGGAAGCACAGACACAGAAAGTCTCTATAACGGTCTTTACTGTAACCAGTATGCAGTACATGGTATACAGTGGTTACAGGTAGTGGACCGGGTGGACTTCAGCAGTGATAGTGTCCCTCAGAGATCCACAAGTGTTCCTCCATTCTAACTAATTGGTTGCCAGTGTCGCCCAGGAATACCAGGTCGGGCACGGGGAGGCTGCTTCAATGCCCTATCCATGATGTACGTTCTGGATGTTCTGGGGAGCCTTGGATCCCTCGGTGGGTACACCGCTGGTTAGACGACTGGAAGTTGGCTGGTGGTGGGGTGCTCCTGTGAAGCTGCTCCTCCACGCTTCTGGTTCGCGTAGCAGAGGTGAACTGCTGCCAGCTTCGGTACCAGTGAACCGGCTGTAGGTTGTGGGCACGGGAGTCTTTTGGGGACCCGTGTAGATAACGCCCAATCCCAGTAGTTAAGGCCTCAGGTGCTAACACCCGACCGGTGACGGCCCAGGGCCCGCACGGGGTGCGGAGCCCCCGCTCCTCTCCAAGCTGTGTTCTAGGCTCTGCTCTAGATTCCAGGCTCTTCTGTTCTGGTCTAGACTATTGTGTGTTCTCCTACACTTCCCTAACACTCCACCCACCAGGACCTAGGATTGGCCCTCTGTTCTAGGTGATGCATGTTGGGTTGGATCTCAAAGTTAACTATATCACTGCTGTGTCAGAGAATATTGCGGCTGCAATACTCCCTTGTGACGCACTCGTTGCGGGCGCCACACTCCCCCTTGGTTGAATAAGCTTGTCCCCAAGCGTCACACTACCCACATTACAGAGGTTTTTGTATTTTTATAACATATATGACACACTTTTATTAGAATGAAAACAGGTAAAGGTATGCTTTGGTGACATAAGCAAAGAAACAGGTAGTCACTTTGTGCGGACCCAGCGTGCGGTCGGCTGTCCTTTAACTAGAGTCCAGGCTGTAGCCGCAAGATCTCACAGTTAGTGATTAAACAGAAAGCAGAGTTATTGAGTGAGTCCAAGTCTTTTGAATCACTGGCACGGAGAATGATGGCGCACCCGGATAGCGAACCACCCATCTGCACAAGCGTAGCGCTCATAGGTGATAATATCGCCCCGGTATAGGTCGCGATCGGGATGTCCTCTTGGCAAGTTTGACTCAACGTCCCGGCGCCCCACAAACACCTCCTCATTCAAACCCACCTCCCAAGCGAACCCCCACCCGGTATGTAAATTAAAGGTGGGAATTCTACCTTCACGGCAGAGTTCATCAGGCAGCGGCGGTTGGCGGCGAGCCTCGGCACGGGCCTGCATGTTGGCGCGTTCTCGGGCTTGCCACTCCTCTCGTCGTCGCTGGCGTACATCTCCGTCGTTACGGCTCGGGGTGTAGAGATGAGTAGTGGAGCTGGTGGTTTGGCGGGAAGCTTCAACTTGGCGGGCGGTCTGGACCGGCACCCGGTGGAACGGCACAGGGGAAGGTGTCAGCATTGCACCCGACCAGTGTACCTGAGCTGTATGCCCGGTAGGAAGTTCCTTGTTGTCTCCCCAAGCGAACCCGGTGTCGAAATCCTCAGCGGTGCTGTGGGTCTCGTCGTCATCCTCTCCGACCTCTTCCTCGATGACCACATCAGGCTGCTTGACGGTTGGAGATGTTGAAGCTAGTTCCGTTGTACAACGGGGCGGTGGTGCTGCGGATCCTTCCGTAGGGACGTCCTGCAGGGCTTCTAGGCTGCCTGCCTCTTCATCTGTTTCCGCAGGTAAAGGTGTTTCAATCCCGGTCACCAGGTAGGCCTCGTCAATAGCAAGGGAAGCCTCCGGTACGGGGATAAAACAGGCGACAGTCTCTGTACTTGTGAAACACGTCGCGGGTTCCTTGGTGGGAACCTGGTAGAGGTCAAGTTCTTCCATGGCGCGTATGGTAAGCTCCGGCTCAAGAACGAGGTCAGCTGCGGGTTCGACCGCTGGTACGGGTCGAGCTGTGGTCCTCACCGGAATGATGCAGTCGATTGGCTCTGGTGACGAAGCAGGACAGGTGGTGGGCGACGGTGAGGCGGTCGAGAAGCTGGTGACGTCGTCTGGGCTTGGAGTAGCGGTACCCGGTCGGCTCTGCTGCATCGCATGGTGTAGTCGTCTGCCTAGGGTCGCGCTCCAGCTGCGAATCGTCCATTACACAGTCTCTAGTAACCTCACCCGGAGGTCTTGTAGAGCCTTGAGCCAGAAGTCGGGGCTGCCGTCTATGGTAAGGGCAGGATCCGGACCCGGTTGGCTAATGGCTGCTCTGGCCTCCGCCTCGACCTCCCGCATTAGGTCTTGGAGTCTCATGCTGGACATTTTCTTCCTTGGAGGAAAACCACACCCGTTGAACCGGTAAGCGTTCTGGTAGAGCTGGTGAAGAAGTTCTCTCTCTCACTCCCATTTTCTGTGGGCTTTTGTAGTTCAATCGTGGGAAAAGTCTTTGGGGTCCGCCCCCATGGTTGATTCGAGCAATCAGGGCGGACAGAGAGTTTGGCGCCTTTTGTCTTTAGCCCTCCCACGATGAGGGGGGGTTTGACTCACTCCTGGGCTTACACGTGGCGTCTTCTTGTGGCGGGAACGCCATCTTGGCCCAATGGTGAAAAGGCGGGAAAGTTCTTTTAGGGACGAACAAAGTCCAAATTGTAGACAATAAAGTCATTTTTAAGCACATCATACCCGTTGGGTAACGGGCCTGCTCGTATCCTGTTCGTGACGCCATTTTCTGACTCACCGTGGCCGGGACTCCGGTTTAGACAGGCGATGCTTCCTTCCTCCTTGTCACGGGTGGACCGCGCCTGCCGGTAGTGGGGCCCGGTGTAGTGCAGATCAAAAGTGAAGACGTCTTGGTGGAACAGATTAAAGGGGTTTTTAATTTATTCGTGACGCCACCTATGAGTAGATTCGGTAAGGACTACCGACGCTGCGGAACCTCCGGGGGATGGACAGCAGCAAGATGTTACGCTCCCCACAGGCTGAGCGGTGATCCCCGGAGGCTGGAGCTGCTCAAGATGTTGTGCGGCAGCTGCGGTTACCTTGTTGTGCGGACGGACAGTTCATAAGGAAGCACAGACACAGAAAGTCTCTATAACGGGTCTTTACTGTAACCAGTATGCAGTACATGGTATACAGTGGTTACAGGTAGTGGACCGGGTGGACTTCAGCAGTGATAGTGTCCCTCAGAGATCCGCAAGTGTTCCTCCATTCTAACTAATTGGTTGCCAGTGTCGCCCAGGAATACCAGGTCGGTTACGGGGAGGCTGCTTCAATGCCCTATCCATGATGTACGTTCTGGATGTTCTGGGGAGCCTTGGATCCCTCGGTGGGTACACCGCTGGTTAGACGACTGGAAGTTGGCTGGTGGTGGGGTGCTCCTGTGAAGCTGCTCCTCCACGCTTCTGGTTCGCGTAGCAGAGGTGAACTGCTGCCAGCTTCGGTACCAGTGAACCGGCTGTAGGTTGTGGGCACGGGAGTCTTTTGGGGACCCGTGTAGATAACGCCCAATCCCGGTAGTTAAGGCCTCAGGTGCTAACACCCGACCGGTGACGGCCCAGGGGCCCGCACGGGGTGCGGAGCCCCCGCTCCTCTCCAAGCTCTGTGTTCTAGGCTCTGCTCTAGATTCCAGGCTCTTCTGTTCTGGTCTAGACTATTGTGTGTTCTCCTACACTTCCCTAACACTCCACCCACCAGGACCTAGGATTGGCCCTCTGTTCTAGGTGATGCATGTTGGGTTGGATCTCAAAGTTAACTATATCACTGCTGTGTCAGAGAATATTGCGGCTGCAATACTCCCTTGTGACGCACTCGTTGTGGGGCGCCACATATATACTGCTCGGGCCTGTATACCACTGAGGCTGCTGTATATACTGCTGGTAAGCAACAAAAACAGAGGGGTGCAAATGAGAAGCACCTGAGACACTAAATTGGTCAGTGGGTAGCAGTATTACTCACCTTGGTGTGTTGTGCGCCTCCGCAGAACACCAGTTATCGCTCAGGACTTTAGACTTCCAGATCCTACCAGGCACTGTCGCTGTCGCTCCAGCGATCCTTTTCAGGATGTCGACCTCATGTGATCCAGGACCCGGAAACACGTCACCGCTGGTTCCCTGTAAACGGTTCCAGTCGCCCAGCAACCACAGGTCCTTTTGCTCCAGTGAATCGCTTTGGGGTTAAAAGTTAATCTTCCTTCCCACAGCAGCTCCTGGCAGCCTCCCAATAGGGATACCACGAATATAAACAAAATAAAAGGCGGTCTAATGGAGCGCTAAGAAGGAGAGGATTACCTGAGGAAGACGGCTGTAGACTGTCGAAACATGTTGTGGCGTATAGGGGACATCTTAATAAAGGTTTGGATGTTTTAATATAAGATTAGTAATCCTCTCCTTCTTAGCGCTCCATTAGACCGCCTTTTATTTTGTTTATATTCGTGGTATATACTGCTGGGGCCTGTATATACCACTGGGGAGGCTGCTGTATACTACCACTGGGGGGGCCTGTATACCACACTGCTGGGGGCTGTATACCTGTGCTGGGGTCCACCCTCGGCTTATACATGAGTCAATAGGTTTTCTCAGGTTTTGGGGGCAAAAGTAGGGGGGTCGGCTTATACACGGGTCGGCTTATACACGAGTATATACGGTAACTTACACTAATGAGGACTATTTATTTTCTTCTTTCAAAAGCTGTTTTTTGCGTTTTGATCATTAAAGAGAACCTGTCATCAGGATTTAACCTGTTAAAGTAAAGGTATGGCCAGTGCTGTAACTTGAAGCTCAGGGGCTCCGGTGCAAAAGCTCCATTGGGGCTCCCAATTATTGCAAATCTTTCATAGCATTGGTCTTTTTCTATAGCCCAAAGAGACATTTGGGTCCCTACAGATTCCAAGGCCCGAGTGCAATTGCAACCCTGCACCTGTTATAGTTACGCCCCTGGGTATGGCCATAATGGCCCTGTTATACTCATTTAATGGATAAATGCAGTGTAAAAGTCTGTAGTATGGTTCTTGTTTAATTCACCATAGAAGCTTTCTTGCAATAACTTCTTTGTGCATCGCGGCGGGCTGTGGGTCAGGACTGTGGGAAGGGTCTTCACTTCTGCGGTTGCCCCTTTGCATATGTATGATCCACCTTTTTTGAAATTTTGCACTAGGGTCACCCTTGCCGTAGGATATGCTTGCACACGTCCATCTCCTAGTGTTCTCCAGCATGGTCAGATTAACCTCTTCATCAAAAATGGTGCCGTGGTGGCGCATGTGCAGGTTGAGTTTTCAACTCAATTTCAGAGCACTAAACTTAGAGGGAAAAGTGCCATTTTCCATCACATCTGGTACTAGGGACAGTTGGCTCCACTGAACAAATAAACGGTGTCTCTACATGTAAAGTAAATGGAAAACAGTTTGGTCAATATTTATACAGCACTCCCATTCCATGGCCATAGGTGGTAGAGTGATTCACCCATCTGAGATGGCCGAAGGATGACGGCATACACAATAGCATACCTCCCAACTTTAAAAGAGCAGAAAGAGGGACAAAAGATGCAAATTTTAGCCCCGCCCCTGACCCCGCCCAAGCCACACCCATTTACACAGGATACACAGGGGTACAGGATAATGACACTGGGGGTACAGGATAATGACACTGGGGGTACAGGACAATGACGCTGACGCTGGGGGTACAGGACAATGACGCTGACGCTGGGGGCACAGGATAATGACGCTGACACTGGGGCACAGGACAATGACGCTGACGGCACAGGACAATGACGCTGGGGGTACAGGACAATGACGCTGAGGGTACAGGAGAATGACGCTGACGCTGGGGGTACAGGACAATGACGCTGACGCTGGGGGCACAGGAAAATGACGCTGACACTGGGGGCACAGGACAATGACTCTGACGGCACAGGACAATGACGCTGGGGGTACAGGACAATGACGCTGAGGGTACAGGAGAATGACGCTGGGGGTACAGGACAATGACGCTGAGGGTACAGGAGAATGACGCTGACGCTGGGGGTACAGGACAATGACGCTGACGCTGGGGGCACAGGAAAATGACGCTGACACTGGGGGCACAGGACAATGACGCTGACGGCACAGGACAATGACGCTGGGGGTACAGGACAATGACGCTGAGGGTACAGGAGAATGACGCTGACGCTGGGGGTACAGGACAATGACTCTGACACTTGTTCTGATGTAATGGGAAAGCTGGGTGCAGAGGAAATGGTGTATAGCACAGCAGGGGATGGGAAAGAGCTTGTTTCCCTCAGCACCCCCACCTTTTCCACCCCCTGCTCTGCTATACACCTTTTCCCAAGCACTCAGCCTTCCCATGCTCTTCTATCCTCTATCCCTCAGCACTCAGCTATCCCATGCTCTTCTATCCCTCAGCACTCAGCTTTCCCATGCTCTTCTATCCCTCAGCACTCAGCTTTCCCATGCTCTTCTATCCCTTAGCACTCAGCTTTCCCAGGCTCTTCTATCCTCTATCCCTCAGCACTCAGCTTTCCCATACTCTTCTATCCTTCAGCACTCAGCTTTCCCATGCTCTTCTATCCCTCCGCACTCAGCTTTCCCAGGCTCTTCTATCCTCTATCCCTCAGCACTCAGCTTTCTCAGGCTGTTCTATCCTCTATCCCTCAGTACTCAGCTTTCCCAGGTTCTTCTATCCTCTATCCCTTAGCACTCAGCTTTCCCATGCTCTTCTATCCCTCAGCATCCAGCTTTTCCATGCTCCTCTATCCTCTTTCCCTCAGCACCAAGCTTTCCCATGCTCCTCTATCCTCTTTCCCTCAGCACCCAGCTTTTCCATGCTCCTCTAACCTCAGCACCCAGCTTTTCCATGCTCCTCTAACCTCAGCACTCAGCTTTCCCATGCTCCTCTACCCTCTTTCCCTCAGCATCCAGCTTTTTCATGCTCTTCTATCCTCTCTCCTCAGTCTCAGCTTTTCCATACCCTTCTATCCTCTTTCCTCAGTCCCAGCTTTCTCATGCTCTTCTATCCTTCTTTCCCTCAGCACCCAACTTTGCCATGCTCTTCTAATCCTCTTTTCCTCAGCACCCAGCTTTCCCATGTTCTGATTTCCCTTAGCACCCAGCTCTCCCATGATAGCAGAACATGGGAAAGTTGGGTGCTGATGGAAAAGAGGATAGGAGAGCATGGGAAAGCTGGGTGCTGAGGAATAGAGCTTCTTCCCCTCAGCAGGCAGTTTTCTCATCCTCTGCTGCTATCACTTTCTTCCTTCGGCTATATGGTGGACGTGTCACTTGCAGCACAGCCAGCAGGTTTTGGCACAGTCAATGTAAGGCCCCTTTCACATCAGCGTTTTTGTCCAGATCCGGTGGATCCGTATAAAAACCGCATCTGCCGCAAGTGCCGGAACCACGGCTGTACCGCACTTGTCGGACCTGCCGCAAGCCCCTTAGACAATGCATGGGGCTTACCACAAGTGCACCGCAAGTGTGGCCGTTAGGCGGCTGATGAGGTAAATCTGCCGCAATCAGTGAAAAACGCTGATGTGAACGGGGCCTAAGGCTGGCTTCACACTAACGCTTGTGTCTACATGAGTCTGACATGCAGATGCAAACGTAGTCATACTGATGTGAACGCAGCGGGGATTCTCCACATGCCTTCACATAGTATGCTGCCCAGCCAGCCAATCAGCTGTCTCGGCGGTGGCCTGGAGATCAGCAGTGTCCGCTACTGATCTCCCGGTGGCCGCCTATGATTTCTATGGAGATTTCAATAAATCTGCAGCATCTGCCTGCACTGTCATGCGGAGGACACTGCGGATCCATTGAGCTCCATGCATTCTTTGTGCACTTGCGGTCACTTGCTGATAAAATAAGCCCCCGTGAACGCACAGAAAATGCAACATGTTGCGTTCAGAGGGTGCTATTAAAAAATGCATCTGAACGCAAATGTAACCAAACGCAGCCATATGCAGGTACTATGTGTTCCCATATTATACATAGGAATGCAATGTGCATGCGTTTGGTTACACTGCGTTCTATACACAAATGTGAAAACGGCCCAATAGCCCCAGCCCTCCTCTCACAAGCAGTCACACACACACACCCCTCCCCGGGCAAGTACAGGATGGAGAAACGGAGATGTAAAGAACTCTATACACCCCCCCAAACACACACACATACATACACACAAACACACATACACAAACACACATACACAAACACATACACAAACATACATACACAAACACACATACAAACACACAAACATACACACACACAAACACAGACATACACATACACACACAAACACACAAACACATACACACACACACACAAACACAAACACACACACACATACACACACACACACACAAAAACACACACACAAACACACACAAAAACACACATACACACACACACAAAAACACACACACAAACACACACACACAAACACACATACACACACACACAAAAACACACACACAAACACACACACACAAACACACATACACACACACAAAAATACACACACACACAAACACAGACACACACACACAAACACACATACACAAACACATACACACACACAAACACATACAAAAACACACATACAC
Organism: Allobates femoralis; assembly: GCA_033576535.1. NCBI lineage: Eukaryota > Metazoa > Chordata > Amphibia > Anura > Aromobatidae > Allobates > Allobates femoralis. The sequence continues at coordinate 694,962,769 of JARQOC010000002.1, read as the reverse complement.
ACACACATACACACTTACACACATACACACACACACAAAAACACACACACACAAACACACACACACACAAACACACACACACACACACACACACATAAACACACACAAGCTCTATAATTTCATCCCCTTGTGGCCTCCCCCCTCTCTGTTTTCTCACCCATGTGCTCTGTGTCTTCTTCCTGAGCTGCACCGTGACTGACTTCACAGCAGGTGATCAGCACCGCCCCGCAGCTGACGTCACAGGCATCTGCCGGCTCATGAATATTCATGGCCCACGCAGTCTGGAAGCTGGGGAGGCAAGCACAGCACGGGGAGGCGAGGAATAAAGCCGACAGGGACATGTTACTCCCGGGGCACAATGTGTCGGCTTCTTCTCAGTGCTCCGCGGGACATTTACTGTCCCGGGCGGGATAGAGGGACTGACCATCAAATTCGGGAAAGTCCCGGCGGATCCGGGACGGTTGGGAGGTCTGCAATAGTCAGTTAAAGAATGTTACATACATAGAGGCAAAATACTTATGTCAGGCTGACTTGTCCAAAGGTAGATGATGACAATTGTGTCAATTAGCATAGAATTGCGATGCTTGTTTCAGTTTGCTGGCACTGTCTTCAGCAGCACCTCCTTCTTCAAACTGAAACAGTCTTTGTGTCATTTCTTCAGCAGCTCATTGCACGCTCTCCTCTAGCACTTTGCAGACACTTATGACTTACAATTCACAGTTATAATATCACAGTCTGTTATGCACAGGTGACAATCTGCATACTTTGCATCTTTTAAAGTTAGAAAAGAGCAAAAAATACTCAGTAGGGCGCCTCACAATTTTTACTTCTGCTAAGCCATTTCCCTAACACTGTTCAGCCATTTTCATATGCCCACATAGAAATATTGTTCCTAGTGAATCTCATTAGTTTTTCACACATAATCATAACCCTTTTTGACCCCCTCAGTGCCCATTAAACACAATATGATGCCCACAAAGAGCCCCCACACAGAATGATGCCGAAAGTTCCCACACATGTAAAAATGGTATTAGTTACCTTCTCAATATGATACCCCGTGCATTGCCTCTTCAGCAGTATGATGCACCAACATTGATCCCCATACAGTATGATGTCCCTACAGTCCCTTCAACCAGTATATTGACCCCAAAATCTCCACACGCAGGATAGTGACTTCACAGTCTACAATTTCACCATAGACAGTATGATGCCCCCAGTCCCACCACACCGTATGTTGCTGCCATATTACTCCCCTACCCCAATAGTATGAATTTCATAGTGATCCCCACATAATCACAGTGCCCCCAGTATGAATTCAGTACAGTGACTCTTACACAAGTGTCCCACTTGCCACAGTGTGTTACTTTTCTACTGAGCTGCTTTCTGCTGGCAAATTACATGACCTGACAAATGTCATATGACTTGAAGGTCCTCTTAGGTCCTTCACACTGTATCAACACTTACCGATGGAGAAGGGATCGTTGCCTTCTCGTCCATTGTGTTCAATGTCCTACAGACAGAGATACAGTTGATGTTCGGACATTCCCATCAACCTTCTGAAAAATACAGGACAGCTCCCCAAATTCTGAACTGACCCCCTGCATCCAGGATGGTTGAGATGTTTTGAGTTTTCTAGGCTTCTCTGGACTAACAATCAAGTTTGTTGCGGCAATTCTCACCTGTTACTGTGGCTCTCCTGTGCAGTTGGGCTTGTCTACCTAGAGTAGACCTTAAACCTGAGTTTTGACATGATTATTTTTGGCTTATTTATAGGCTTTAGCGTGGCACATTTACAAGCTTAAATCCCATATACAATAAAAGAAAATTCCATAAGAACAGGTGGGCAGCACACTGGTCTCCTGTCTGACTTGTTTCCTATGCTGGATATTTAGACTCTTGTTCTTATCTAAAGTGTCTTTCACACATCCGTCCAAAAAAAAAAATGCACGTGTGTGATGGGCCGTTTTTTAATCCCGTGTGTCTGACATCGTGTGCTGTCCGTGTGCATTCCATGTGACATCCAGATAGCATGATTTTGCATAGTTACCTGTCTCAGAGGCTGCTGTCCTTCTTGCTTCTGGCTCTGCGGTTCGACTCTGTGCAGTGAATATTCATGAGCTTAATGAGCAGCCCAGGAAGTGAGTGAGACAGTTAAGTTTAAAATTCTTTATTTTTTACTAAAATCTCTTTTTTCCGACCCCTGCAGACGGATGTCTCATGGACGACCTCCGTGCGCAGGTTGTTTTTGGCAGGTCCGTGTGTCCGTGCTGCCTCCCAGAAAGAGACATGTCTCCGCGTGGAGCACACAGACACGCGTCTGCCCCACACAGAGTGGATTCATGGACATGTGAAAGTGATCATTCATTAACACCAGTGAATGTGTGTCCGTGTATTTGGCATATGGCTGCTTGGATGGCACACATACCGGAGTACCAGAGACACATAATTGTGAAAGAGGCCTAATGGTGTGTTTACACGTCCCGATATCGGCGTCCAACTCCGACCAAAAGTCACTTGGTTCGTGCGTTGGCCCCGATATCGTTCGTGCGTTGTATGTTTTAAACATCCAATACGACGAGCGATGCCAAAACGATATTGGGGATCGAATGAGCCTGCTCTCCAACGGGCCGATATTGGATGGAGGTTGGAGCCGGATCGGGCTGTGTAAACACCCAACCACGATGTGCAGTACAACATCCCCTATTCACTCCCATGTTAAATGGTCGTTCCTGGGTCGGCCGTACAAGGAAGGCGTACACATCGTAGAGACGTTGGATGCCGATATCGCGCTGTGTAAACCTCCGATGCGATCTTTGAAATCTGGCCAGAAAAAGCGCGCTCCCGTGCCGTCTGATCCAATATCGGACCGACGTTGGAGCGTGTAAACCCACCTTAAGAGAAACGAACTTTGCATTCGTGAAATTGCTTTTGGTATGGAGTATTAAGTCAAAATACTTCAAAATGTTGTAATCCTTTATAGTTAGGTTGTGCAGACAGACATGTGCCACCATTATATAATATAATGTTATGGTGCAACCATTATTGTAGCCAGCTGCAGTATGTGATAGGAACTGTCCCCATTTCCCTCCATACTAGATGTAATTACATGCAATATTTGCATTTTTATGGTACCTATGTTCATTCTTTAATCCTAATTAAATCCCAGCAATAGTAATAAGACATGGTTAATTCAAGCATCTCCCTCAAGACTGTAACAGACCTGTAAAATTAATGAGAAACACTTCAATGTACGATGAAGGTCAAGTATCAAATTGATTTCATAGCAAGGGTTAATAGTCAGGTCACAAAACAATGTTAAAAATTCATATTTCATGATGAAAAGTGGAAACGACTTCAGGACTAGATTTTATATTATTAACACACATAAATAAAATATAAGGTCCCATGATGACGTGAAAATGTGAAAGTGACAGAGAACGATTCAGGTCTAAGCAAACATGGCATCTATTGTTAGAAACATCGGAAATGTTATTATTGTGACTCCTATCATTTCTATTCTTTTGTTTAATTATAGCAATTATTAACGATGAGTGAGCACTAAAATGCTTGGGTGCCCTGTACTCGAATGAAGCAATTCGGGTTCCTCAGCTCAAGTAACAAGTATAATGGAAGTCAAAGGGCAGGTATTTGTGGGCCCCCAGCAACAGAGTCTCAGTGGACTCCTTTAACACTCCACCCCCTTAACCCTCTGTCCCTCCTGCGCATCCGCACCTTAAGCCGCACACCAGGTGTAGACAGAAGAAAATTGAAAAAACTTTCTTCCTATTAATTAAAGTTTCCCTGGCGGTGTAAAAGGGAGGGGTCAGTAGCGCTAATTTTAATGATCTAGGGTAGAATACAGAGGAAATAAATCTATTGTTAGTGTCTTTCTGCAAATTCTATATTATTATATATTAGACATACACAGCTCTGCTATATGCCCATAGACATACAAAACTCTGCTACAAGCACATGTAGACACATACAGCGTTGCTACATGCACATATAGACACACACAGCTCTGCTACATGAACATGAACACACACAGTTCTCCTACATGCATATGTGGTGCCCCGCCAGCAAGGCCACCACCATGGGTCTTCACTCCTCCATTTGAGGGAGAGTTTTGCTGGGATGACGCAGTTGAGCTTCACACACACAGACACAACAATCCACGGACACTAGATCCCCGGGACGGTGGTTGGACCAAACGGGAGGACCCAAGCGTAGCTGAGAGGGAAAAAGGAGCAGGAGGTAGAAGAAGTAGAGAAGTAGAGTAGAGTGGAGTAGAGAAGAGTGAAGGAGTGAGGAGTTGTTGGCTCCCGTGGGCTTGAGCACGGCCACCCGGCACAACTTGGAGAAGGAGGCCGAACTGCAGTACCAGGGAGAGGAACGATTCAGCACCCATGGATGTCGGTACCTGAGCTCTGTGTGTGGAGGTGCTGAGAGGAGCTGAGAGACTAACTTATAGTGCTGAGGGACCACCAGAGAAAGGAACACCCAGAAAAGAGAAAGAAAGAGACAACCAGAGAGAAACACAGAAACACCAAAATATTAGCAGATAGAAAACAAGCGGTGTCAGAGGTTTGGAGCGCTAAAGAAACCACAGATTGATGATTATATTACCAATACTTTATTGCACGAACATCAGGGGTCCAGTATGCCACAACGCGTTTCGACGCACAGTTGCGTCTTTCTCAAGTGGATCCACCAAAAGAGGCTTGACTGCACTGTCCTGTTTCTGGAGACAACCCTGAACCGGAGGTTGGCAAAGGGAAGCACCCAGCGGCCATGCTGAAACACCTAAGTAAAAGTAACAGAAATCAAACAGTGGCGCATGAGACTTTTCTTCGCGGCGACCACTGGACGCAAAGGCGGCATGAAACACCAGGGTGGGTCAAGGTACGAACTAACTTCTCCTTCCCGCTGCCCTGGGGACCGCGCTCCACCTGTCAGGAGCAAAACCATCCAAGCTGACGGTCATCGTCCCCAGAGGTTCTGAAGCAGCAGGTGGCGTCACGAATATCCCTTCTCCCTGTCATCCCCATTAATTCCCCCTTTTTCAAATGAAACTGCCAGGCTCATGGGATTGGGTCTCGGCCCCTGTCTGTCCTCGTGCAAAGAACGAAGAAGAACGATGCTGCCCGGTGTCTCTGGAATGGGCATGTCACATACTACTCACACAGCTCTACTACATGCATACTAGACACATAGACACACACAGCTCTGCTACTTGCACATTTAGAAGCATATAGCTCTGCTACTTTCACACTACATGCACATACAGATAAACACAGCTCTGCTACATGAACACTACTTGCACATACAGATACTCACAGCTGTACAATAGACACATTTACTTACACACACACCACATCTTGCAGTTCTTGATCGGTGCAGAGCAGGAAAGAAGAGCCACTGCAAGCTACATACAGAGTGCAGAACTTGAACAGCTGCAAGATCTTCCAGGACCTTCGTTTCAGTCATGTGTACAGTGAGGGTGGGTTTACACGTTTCAATATCGTTGCGATATCGCAATTCAATGGCGCGGGAGCGCACATTTAGTGCACGTTTCTCCCGCATCGCATTGGAGGTTTACACGCTGCGATATCGGGATACAACGTCCGTACGATGTCTACGCCCCCCAACCCAGGAACGACCATTTAACATGGGAGTGAATGGGTGACGTAGAACTTCACATCGGAGTTGGGCTGTCACACAGCACGATCCGGCTCCAATCTCCATTCAATATCGGAGCATTGGAGAGCACGCTCATTCAATCTCCGATATCGCATTGACATCGCTCCTGCATCGTATTGGACGTTCACACCATACGCAGGAACGATATCGGCTCCAATGATCAAACCACGTGACTTTTCATTGAAATTGGACGCCGATATCGCAACGTGTAAACCCCCCTTAACTTGACTGGAAGTTCCGTCAGTCTTCGTTCAGCTCCCAGTAAGCTTATTCTTCTGCTCTGTACCGATCACATAGTTCAGTGCAGAGCAGGAGAGAGAGCAGCTGTCTGTGATCAGGTCTCTGCTTCCTCTCACAGACAGTGAGTGGGACCCTCACTTGTCCAGGGCTCCGGCACTTGCCCGGGGGCGCTCAGTGCTGATGCCAACCCTGTCAGTGGGAAACTCATGCTTTTTTCCGGAAGAACCTGCCAGGAGGTTTGGCGGATCAGTAAAATCACTGAATTCGATGGAAACAGAACTCAAATGGAATGGGTTTGCTGCTTTTTTGCTGCATTTTTAGGGCCCTTTTGCAAGATTGCATCCCATATTTGGTGCGGATCCGCTGCAAATCCACACTAAGTTTGCAGGTGTGTCTTTTCCCAGGCAAGTCTATGAGATTTGGGATTCCCTGCCTCGATGGTGAGTTTTTTTCCACAGCGTATCTGCTGCGTATTTGATTGTGGAAAAATCTTCAGCATGTCAATTCTTGCTGCGCTTTTTGCTGTGTATTTCACCCATAGACCCTCATATTAGCCGGAAATACACAGCAGATACACAGCAGTGTTCGCACGATGCGTATTTGTTGCGTATTTTGAGCCAAAATTGCATTGAAATCTGCAGGTGGTGATAGTGTTGAGGAGGGGGAGTCGGATTTTATATCTTTTTTCTCTTTTTTTTTGACCAGAGTATCCAAATTTTATTTAAATAGACAAAGAGCACCTACAAATGCGCATCAAATCTACACCAAAAGCACATCAAATACTCACCGTGCGGACAGGGATGGTTTTGATGCATTTTTCTGCCACTAGGTGCAGATTTTGGAAGTTCAAAATCTGCACCACAAATTCAGCGTGCGAACACAGCCTTAGTGTGTCATTTGTCTTCAGTACATGTTTAAAGGGAATCTGTCAGGTCAAAAATCCATATGTAACTGATATCATTTTTTTATTTCTTTCTCTCCGTTCTATCTATTCATGTATTTCTATCATTTATGCTTCTCTCCTATCTTCTGTAAACTTCAAAATAAAAGATGAACTCCGTCTGTCAATCACAGTGAGCTCTCTGTTGCCCACTCCTCAAAGAATGAATGTTCATGTATCATTACAAAGCCCTGCCCTTCTGGGTTTTATGTTGTGTGACTCCTTGCAGAGGAAAAGGAGGGGAAGGAGGTGTGTGCTCTTGCTCTTAGCTGCAGCTCTTCATATCATGGTATGTATGAGGCATGTGCGCAGTGTGCAGTCTGAAATATTTCTTTGTGTTTATATGAACATTTGCTCAGCAGATGCACACATTACATGTATGCAGGAAAACCAAACGTCATATAACAGAAATCTTTTATAGACAGCACACAGTGCAGCACAAAACAACCCTCCCTCAGCACAGAGGGGAGGGACAGAACACCAGCTTGGCTAGGCATGGATAGTTAAATAAGATTTATACAGCCAGACCATTCAGCTGTGAAAGTAATGTAGAGGACCAATGCACCAGCTCCCTGCAGGGTGGGAAAATGCTGATAACAAGGAAATTACATAGGGTACATTAATGATTTTACATGTTTTTAAAAGGTCTGCCCAGGCACTATTCAAGGATAATAGTAGTATTATACTGAAAAAGGACCTGACAGAGTCCCTTTAAAGGGAATATGTCAGCACTTTTATGCTATGGTAGATGAGGACAGCATGCTGTAAGGGTTAAAAAACAAGCAGCATCTGAGCTTTTCTTATCTGTCTGCCTGCTATTGTTTACCTAAGCTAAAAGGTTTATTACCCTGTAATTGGCATAACTGCTGCACAGCAGTCTGACAGTCCCCTCCCCTCTCCCAACTCAACTACATACATCGTTGGATTCAGAATATCTTTGTTCTGCATTATGGCTAGGGTCACATTTGCGTTATGACCCTAGCCTGCCGGATTCCGGTTTCAACTTAGATATTTTTCCAGCACCGCATAGCGTTTCCGCTATGCGGTGCTGGAAACCGCAGTCCCTAGTTACCCGCTGTTTACCTGCACGACGTGTCACACAGGCAGCGGCTCGGAGGGCGTTTTACAGCGCCGCACAGGAAACCGTTGCAGACACGATTTCCTGTGCGGCGCTGTAAAACGCACTCGCAGCCGCTGCCTGTGTGACAGGTCGTGCAGGTAAACAGCGGGTAACTAGGGACTGCGGTTTCCAGCACCGCATAGCGGAAACGCTATGCGGTGCTGGAAAAATATCTAAGTTGAAACCGGAATCCGGCAGGCTAGGGTCCAACCGCAAATGTGACCCTGGCCTATGTTGAAGTCACATGAGGTAGCAAAATCCTGCTGACAGATTCCTTTTAAATAAAGTTAATTTCATTCACCAAAAAAAGCAGATAAAAAGGAATAAAAATGCAGTTGCAGTTTTAGCTGTATCTTTGCTCTTTCTCATTGCTTTTTCAATGTTGCGAAAATGCTGAATGAACTACCATGCTGCTTTCTCAAAAACACAGCAGTTTTCCATTTCGGTTAGAAAAAAAACGAGTGTTGTGTCTGCATGCAGGAGATTTCTGAAATCTCATGGGTTTTGCTGGTACTGTAAAGGCCCTGTTACATGTATCAGCGATCCCGACAACGATCCGACCTGTCCGGGATTGCTGGTGCATCGCTACGTGGTCGCTGGTGAGATGCCAGACAGGCAGACTTACCAGTCATGAGCCTGCGATGTGCCGAGAATCCGACGTTCGTTGGGATCCGTCAGGTTCTCGGTCGCAGAATGGGGTTCGCTGGTCGTTGCCCCTGTCACACACAGCAATCCAACATGCCCAGCGGGAGATCACCAATCAAAAAATGGTCCAGGCCATTCATTAACGATCAGCGATCTTCCAGCGGGAGGCTGATCGCTGCTAAGGCTGCTTTCACATTGCGATTTTGTTAAATCCGATGCTGTCCGATGAAAATCAGACAGCATCGGATCCGTTCTCCAATGGGGATCGGATCAGATCGGATTTGCACTAAATGGCATCCGATTTGCCTCCGATCCGATTCTGTCCGATTATTTTCAATAGACTGCTGAGATTTTGGTTTCCGAGTGAAAAATCGGATCAAACCGGATCCAATTCGTTCCGATTCAAATAAAATGGTAGTCTATGGGGATCGGATGGAAAATCGGATCCAATATCGGATCCCCATAGACTACCATTTTATTTGAATCGGAGACAAATGTGAAAATTTGTATTGAGCATGCTCCAAATCCCAGACCACTGCCGTTTAAATCGGGTCTAATAGAAAATCGGACAAAATCGGATGCCATCAGATGCATCTATCGGAACCGATCAACAAGATCCGTTAGAAAATCGGACCGATGGCATCCGATTTAGTGCATCCGACAGCATCGTATTTAACAAAATCGCAATGTGAAAGCAGCCTAAGTGTCACACACAGCGAAATCGCTGGTGAGGTCGCTGCTACATCACAAAACCTGTGATGTTGCGGCAATGTTGTTAGCGATATCGCTATGTGTAATGGGGGCTTAAAAAACAGCTTTTAATTTGCATAAAAGTCATGAGGAAATGCAGCAAAAAAAGCAACATGTCAACATAGCCTTAGACTATTCATTCACTCCATCTTTAATAAAGATTACACACATACATTAATACCTATTATTATTATTTATTATTTTAGTGCCATTTATTCCATGGCGCTATACATGTCAAAAGGGGCATACATAGACAAGTACAATAATTATTAACAATACAAGGCACACACAGGTACAGGAGAAAGGGCCCTGCCCATTAGGGCTCACAGTCTACAAGGGATAGGTGAGGATACAGTAGGTGAGGAGAGAAGACCCTGCTCACACCCACGAGGGCTTACAGTCCACAAGGGATGGGTGAGGATACAGTAGGGGATGAGACAGGACCCTGCCTGTGAGGGCTCACAGTCTACAAGGGATGGGTGAGGATATAGTAGGTGAGGAGAGAGGACCCTGCCCATGAGGACTCACAGTGTACAAGGGATGGGTGATGATACAGTAGGTGAGGAGAGAGGACCCTGTCTGCGAGGGTTCACAGTCTACAAGGGATGGGTGAGGATACAGTAGGTGAGGAGTGAGGACTGTGCCCACGAGGGCTCACAGCATGCAAGGGATGGTGAGGATACCATAGGAGAGGGTAGAGATGGTGTTGCAGTGGTTTCGTGGACGTGCAAAAGTTTAGTGGACAGGGTGTCACTGCAGTTTTTAGGCTTGTTGAAAGAGATAGGTCTTCAGGTTCCTTTTGAAAGTTTCCACAGTAGGCAGTTTGATGTGTTGGGGCAGAGAGTTGCGGAGTATGGGGAATGTATGGCAGAAATTTTGTATGCAATTGTGGGAAGAAGAAATAAGATGTAAGTAGAGAAGGAGATCTTGGGAGGTAAGTAATGGGAGACCATATCACATTCACATTCTGCGCAATGAGAAGCCAGAGAAGGGCTTAGCAGAGATGGGAGGCTGGGGAATAGCAGGGGGACAGGTGGATTAGTCAGGCAGTGGAGTTTAGGATAGATTGGAGGAGCACCAGAGCACTAGAGGGGAAGCCAGAGAGCAAGAGGCTACAGTAGTCAAGATGGGAGATAATGAGAGCACTAGTATGTTAGCAGATTCCTTATTAAGGAATGAACAGAACTGGTAATTATTTTTGAGTTGGAGTCAGCAGGAGGTGGCATGGGCTTGGATGTGTTACTTGAAGAAGAGAGTCGAGCCTGGGGATACCCCAAGGCAGTAAGCGGGGCTGGGGAGAGTGAGCAGCCATTGACTTTGATGGATAGATCTGTTGGAGGGGTAGAATGAGATGGGGGAAAGACAATGAAATCTGTTTTGTACATGTTCAGTTTTAGAAATTGAGTAGAAGAAGGATGAAATAGCTGACATTTTGGGATTCTGGATAGTAAGGATGATGTTGTAGATCTGGATGTCATCAGCATAGGGATGATACTGAAACCAGACGGACTATATGAGCTGTCCCAGGCCAAGGGTGTTGATGGAGAAGAGCAGGGGTCCAAGAACTGAACCTTGGGGACACCAGCAGATAGGGAGCAAGGGGAGGAGGTAGTGTGTGAGAGAGATGCTGAAATTCCAATCTGCTAGGTATGAAGAGATCCTGGATAGGGCCAAGTCTGTGATGCCAAGAGATGAGAGAATATGTAGCAAGAGGGAATGATCTACGTGTTGAAGGCAGAGGACGGGTCCATTAGGAGGACAGAGTAGTGTCGCTTGGCTTTGGCAGTTAGTAGGTCATTGGTGACTCCGGTTAGGGCAGTTTTGGTTGAATGATGTGGTCGGAAGTTTAATTGTAACCAGAGAGAGAGCAGGAGGAGAAGTGGGAGGACAGCTCAAGATGGATATGTTGTTCCAGCAGTTTTGAGGCATAAGGGACGAGTGATATGTGGCGCTGGATAGTTGGATGCTGAGGATGGGTGTGATTAAGGCATGTTTAAAACATGAGGAAAGACACCAGTTGTTAGTGACAGGTTAAAGATGTGGGTTAGGGTTGGGATGAACACTGTGGTGAGGTGGGACAGGATCGAGTCAAGTGAACAGGATGTGATCTGGATAGTAGAGAGGAAAGTTGATTTGTCATGCCAGAGAAGCTGGTTAGGAGGGAGAGGGTTGAGCAGTTATGAGGATGGGCTGGGGGATTGTGGAACAAAGTTTTCCCTGATGTTATCAATCTTCTGCTTGAAGAATGAAGCAAGGTCTTCAGCCGAGATTAGAGGAGAGGGAGGAGATGATGGGGGTTGGAGGAGAGAGTTGAAAATGTTTAATAGTTGTTTAGAGTTGTGAGATAGGGATATTTTGAGAGATGCGAAGCAGGTTTGCTTTGCAGCTATTAGTGTGGACTTAAAGGTGGTGAGAGACTGAATGTGATGAAATGCTCAGTGTATTGGAATCTCTGCCATCTCCTCTCCTCTCAGCCGTCCTGCAAGCTTGCCTCAGTTCTTTAGTCAGGCTGGTGTGGCAGGGTTGCCTGTTGATTGTAGGAGTTTTGGTATGTGGAAAGGGAGAGGCCAATTCGAGGGTGGTATTATACAAGATGGCAGCAGCATCTGCATTTTCAAAGGAAGCTATGTCTGCAAGAAGGAGAAGGGAACGCCGAGAGTGAGTGTAAATCAAGGTGTTTGAGATTTCTACAAGAGTGTGTGAGTTTGTGGAATGGGAGTTGCACAGGCAACAGAGAAATACACTGAGAGATGGCCCAGCTATTAAGAGGTAGAGTAGGTGGGTTTCTTTTCACTATTTTTAATTTGGCCTTATATACAAATCATTATACAGGAAAGAATGTTTCCTAACATTTTTTCCAGCAAAATCCATTTTATCTGTGGTTTTGTATCATTGTCAGTCCAGTGAGGTAGCGACTGGCTTTATTGAAAATGGCTAGTATGTATTGCACAGGCAGGTGCACATTAACAAGTTTGCTGGAGTGCTGGGTGGGTCTGGCTAATTACATACCTCCCATTCATGGACATGTCTGATGGGATATAATGTGACTGTTTGTCTGGTCACATGGTCTCTGTGCTGGTAAGCAGCCATTTTGCTGGAGGTCAGCGGACCATGTGCCCAGAACCTGGGATGGTGAGTGTCCCCCAGTACATTCAGAGAGTGCGGTCTCACAATGTATAAAAGAGGAGTTAGGCAAACCCTAACTATATGCCTCTGCCAGCCCTACAGTGAATGAAGGTAGCATCGGTTTGACTCCAAGAAAGAACAGAAATTTTCCCTGAAAAAGACTTTTGGTTTTAGGTTGCAGCTGCAGGACTGTAAGGCTCTAATCCCTGCCTATATGCCTTTAATGCAAAACTAATACACTGTCCCTACTCCAGTATCTCCAGCTACACTAATTCTAGATAAGAGCGGTATTATTAGGGAATAGAATCTATTTAAATTAGCCTCAAAAGAACTGTTGGTTTAATATTGGACCAGCAGGGACTGTGATGTGATAACACACTGTCCCTTCTCCAGTAGAAACTCTCTCTACACTATTTCCAGGTACAGTGCCCAGAGCATGGCGTCATCAAGTCTTATATATACCCCATGACGCTATACGGTGAGTCAATCACAGTACTGTCTCTAGCCAAAATAACTACGGCATTACTGTGATCCAATCCACTAATGTTTATTAGTTTAATAATGATGTCATTAACGACTTCGCCTATTCACAACAGTGAACAAGTATTGTTCGCTGGGTTGTGCGTAGGATAGCTGCTCGCTACATCGTTGGTGCATCGTCCACAATATCTAGACATCTCACCAACGATGTCAAACAGATGTCCAAACGACCGCGCTCCCGTGAGATCGGTGGTGATATCTTAACGACACTGAAGCGTGTTATGGTGCCTTTAGACGAAGCTGTCAGCCAGTGCAGGGACGGTTACAGCCGCCTCTCTCTATATACAGAGCAATGACTGAACCCGCACTGGTGCCGCCTCTACGTCTTAAACTGGAATAGTGCCAGAAAGATTAAAGTGTATTTTCTTCCTGGTATCGGGGTTTGATGTGCAGGTGTCGGGCAGGTTCAGAATGCTATTAACCTGCATTTTACGGCCATATCTGCAGGTTTATCACTTTTTTTTCTATGTGACAGGTTCACTTGAGAGGGTATCTGTCAGCAGGATTTTACTATGTAATCTGTAGACATGCTATATGAGTTAACACAGATTTCAACAAAGCCTCTCTTATCACACTGTGTGCTGTTGTTTGTGTTATCTTCATGAGGTTATCATTACTGGACTAGGTCAGTTTGAAGTCAGCTTGTCCAGCATGCCCTCTTCTGTGATTAGCAGCTCATAGTCTGCAGACATTGTACATACAGAGCCTGGTGTAAGTGGGAGCAGCTCTCTCTGTTGTGCTACATGCTAAATCTAAAAACTGTGATTGTGTCACTACTGATGCACCCAGTAACAATCGTATTCAGAGTCACTTTGCCACCATCATGCTTCTTTCAGATTAGTTATCAAAAATAGGGATGGGCGAATTTACTCGCTAGGACTCGTTACTCGGCGAGTAGTAAGGGACTCGCAGGACTCGGTACTCTGCGAGTTTCCCAGTGATTACTCGCACGAGTCCAATGAAAATCAATATCAATCCTAGTTTTGTCAGAAACGCTGACAAAACTAGGATTGCCATTGTTTGCATTAGACTCGTGCGAGTAATCACTGGCTACTGTGCCAGTGATAGCAGGGAAACTCGCAAAGTAACTGCTGTTTCTTTGCGAGCCGAGCCGAGTCCAGCTGTCTTCTCTGTGCAGCTCCAGGGTCCTAGAGCCCGCCTGCTCACAGACATGATGTAGCAGTGCTGAGATTGTTCTCAGTCTGCTCATTCCCTGTGCATAGACATCTATCTATTCACAGGGATGAGCAGAAAGGACATCGCGTTTTGGACTACATCAGACGGAAGAGGATTTTTTTAATTAAAGATGGAGTCTCTAATGGCTTTTTTTTTATTTCAAATAAAAAATTTTCTCTGTGTTTTTTTAACCCTTTATTGGAGATTCTTAGTGGCTGGGTCAAATGTGGCCTGACATTAAGAATCTCGGGCTTAATACCAGCTTGTATAACAAAGCTGGTATTAACCCCTTTATTACCCAGCGTGCTACCACCACCAGGGCCACTGGAAGAGCGGGGTTCAGCGCCAGAGGATGGCGCTTCAATGAACGCGCCATCTTCTGGGGCGGCTGCGGGCTGCAATTTGCAGTGGGGGGTGCCCAGAAAGCTTGGGCATCCCTGCGCTGCGGATTCCAGCCCCCAGCTGCTTAGCTGTACCTGGCTAGACATAGAAATTGCGCGGAGCCCCACGCATTTTTTTAAAATTATTTCATGAATTTCAGAGTCAGAGTCTCAGAGTCAGAGTCAGAATCTGAGAATTTCATGAAATAATTTAAAAAAAATGCGTGGGGCTCCGCGCAATTTCTATGTCTAGCCAGGTACAGCTAAGCGGCTGGGGGCTGGAATCCGCAGCGCAGGGATGCCCAAGCTTTCTGGGCACCCCCCGCTGCAAATTGCAGCCCGCAGCCACCCCAGACGATGGCGCGTTCATTGAAGCGCCATCCTCTGGCGCTGAACCCCGCGCCCTGGTAGCGGTGGCACGCTGGGTAATAAAGGGGTTAGGGCCAGCTTTGTATTATCAGCTGGCCCTAAGCCCGAAATTTATGGCGGTCACGCCAATATTAGACATGACCGCCATGAATTTCTATTAAATTGTTTTAAAAAAACACAACACAAAGAAAATTTTTTATTAGAAATAAAAAAAAAAGCCATTAGGGACTCCATCTTTAATTAAAAAAATCCTCTTCCGTCCGACGCAATCCAAAACGCGATGTCCTCTCTGCTACATCCCCTGTGCATATATATAGATCTCTATGCACAGGGAATGAGCAGACTGAGAACAATCTCAGCTCTGCTACATCATCTCTGTGCACAGACATTCATGTCTGTACACAGGGAATGAGCAGACTGAGAACAATCTCAGCTCTGCTACATCATCTCTGTGCACAGACATTCATGTCTGTACACAGGGAATGAGCAGACTGAGAACAATCTCAGCACTGCTACATCAGGCAGCAGGCAGGCTCTAGGACCCTGGAGCTGGGCAGCCAGAACACAGAGAAGACAGGATCTTATCTGTGCGAGTCAGCGATTACTTACAAAGTAAACGAGCAATGCAAATAAATGACAAAACTAGGATTGCTTCAGGCTGAAGCTTCCGAGACACATCTGCGATTTGTAAATCTTACACTACTCGCTATTACTCGCTTCCCCATTCATTAACATTGGACTCGCTAGACTCGCAACGAGTAGCGAGTCCTGGGCTCGGACTCGCTAGAGTCAAGCGATTCCGAGTAATTTAGGATTTGCCCATCACTAATCAAAAACCTGTTGACAGATTCGCATTAAAGGGATTTCCTAAAAATCCTTGCCCCCCACTGAGTCTCAACCGTTGTTCTGTCTGCAGAGCTGACGTCACTTCGACAGTGAGAGCTTGGGCTGAGAGTTATTGGCTGCACCATTGTCGACATGATGCCAGCCCTGCAGACTATAACAAAGGAGGGGAACAGTGGCGAAAAACTCAGCACTGGACCTGAGGAGGGTGAGTAAAGCATATATTTATTTTTAACAAACTGCAACTGGTGGTTAGTAGTATCCCGAAATCAGTGGTGGACCTTGACCCCAGGGGGCCCTGGTGCAGCTATGTTGAGGAGCGGGGGGGTGCTGGTGGCCGTCGGTGCTGTCCGGTGGTTGGGGGGGGGGTGCTGGTGGCCGTCGGCGCACCCCATGTGCTGGTGGCCGTCGGCGCGGTCCGGGTGGGGGTGCGGGGTGGTGCTGGCGGCCATCGGAGAGGTGTTTGCAGCGGCTCTCCTACCTGCTGAGCTGCGCCGTGTGCGCTCCTGGGAGCCGGAGGGGCAGAGGAGGGGCGGGATAAGGTAAAGGAAGCAGGAAGCTTTCTGCTTCCCTTGCCTCACCCTCCTCTCCTCTGACAACGGCTTACGTGGGTCAGCTGGGGGCCCCCCTGCAGGCTTGAAGGGGCCCCCTAGCCGGTCGGGGCCCTGGTGCAGCTGAACCAGCTGCACCACGGTAGCAACGCCCCTGCCCGAAACTGTAAAGCCTCTCTAATGCTAGGTTATGTTATATAAGCAAAAGATGTTTCTCAGGAATATTCATTATAACTTATGCTTAGCTATAACATCAGTGTCAGAAATGAAGACCCGTCTCCCGGTTTACCATATATCTAATTATCTATAAATGCAACTCATACCTGAATGATGTGATCGGTGGAGCAAATATTACATTATTCTGTTGCACAACTGTTGCCATGTGTGGTCAGATTCTCATTTTCTTGATTGCAGCGTGATTACATTGATTACTCCGAGCGCTAGGAATAGTTTACTATAATTTGCTTTGATGGCAATGAAGTTACTTTCTATCATTACACATGACAACTTAAATATTACTAGTCAGATGTAAAGTGAATCTCCATCTTTTATCCTGTCGATTTTAGGTTTCAAAATAATGCGCTAGTTAATATCTATATGCACAGTAAATATGTATTTATTTGTAGAGGGGTTGGAGCTCAATTTTTTAGAATACAGAGCTTTTAATGTTTAGATAATGTGTTAAAGTGAATCTGTCAGCTGGTTTTTGCTACCTCATGTGACAGCAACATAATGTAGTTCAAAGAAACTCTAAATCCAATGATGTACCACACGGATGGCTGAAGCCATTCTCACGTAGTTAAAGAACTTAGTTTTAGAAACACAGCAGAGCTGAGAGAGGTGCCCCCCTCCCGGCCACACCAGGCTCTATAGAGATTGTACATTGATAGTTAGGTGTCAATCACAACAGGGGGTGTGTTAGTTCATCTTGTGCATGAGTTTCTAGTCCTGTAATAGTAATCACCAGATGATAAAGCCTTTAGATTATGTAAACAATTACTCAGACACTGAAAAGGAAGGCACAGTTATTTTTTGTTTATTAACCCGTACAGCATGCTTCTTCGGTTTATATAGCAAAACCTGCTGATAGATTCCCTTTATACAGGCTTTCTGTTGTCATGCCTCCAGCTGTGGGACCAGTCTCCACTGTACAGGGAGATCGGTGCCCAGCACGTGGCTTTGTACAACCTGCCAAGGCTGCTGTGCTCTCTCCCATACATATCTCTCATGCGGTCCGTGATCCACCGATGTCTCCTGACTCTCCGTCTGCAGCCTTCTCTGCCAAGAGTCTGCGATCACAGAAGAGTTCTTCCAGGACCTTCCTTAGGTGGCACCCACAACATCCCACTGAGATTTAAAGGTCCAATATGCTCTGACCTGGAAGTGCCTCAGCCTATTGCTGAGATGCTCAGTGTATTTAAGGCACCCTCCATGTAAGGGAGGTGCCTGAGTAACGTGTTCTATTCCTTGAAACGTTGCGATGTTCAGGTTCCCTGTCCCTGTGTCTTGCACCTGTGTTTTGCTCGGATAACTTACATGTGTTTCTCCACAGACAGCACTGTGTGACTACGTTTCTATTACCAGCTGGACATTCCTCAGACTACATAGAGCATCCACTCCTCTCCTATGGTCTGAACCGGTCAAGTTACTTCATATTTCAGTCTTTTGCTTGTGGCCCCTGCACATGTTGTGCAGTTTACAGATTCTTTACTCAGAGACTCTTCCCCATACGAGTCGCCACTCTGCTCCTGGATTCGTGACACTTAGACCCTCTGGATTTCTGCAGTATCAATCTCTGTATAGGGGTTTGCACGCCGGTTGCTCTTCCAGGGAGTTTGTCGTCACCGCCCAGAGGGTACTCTCTTAGATTCTTATTTCTGTGGGTATATTTCTGTACTTGAATAAAGTTTGAATGTTCACTGAAGTTACTGTCTGGCATGTTTGTCTGGCCCACAAGGGTCTGGGGTACTGAGATCTCGGTCGTTTGGCTGCAGGGATGTCATGGGTGGTTGGTGCCCGAGTCTGTGCCCTTGGGTGACAACAAAAAGGGGTATTAACAGGGATAAAAGTTTATAAAAGTAAATGTTGTGACGCCACCTGTAGTTCCGGTGATGGCACCGGCACTGCTGGGGCCTCCGGGATGACGGGCGGCAGCAATGTATTGTAGCTCTCTACAAGGGGCTGTAAGGGTATCATGGTGGAATAGGGTAGCGCAGTTGTTGCGGTGTGGGACAGGCTGGAAGGATGGACATACACACAAGAATGTCTTTTTCTGTACCTTTTACTGCTGTTTTGCAGATGCACTTCCAGGGTTGAAGGGTGCACTTTGGGATTTCCACACCGAGTGGGCTATAGGCCTCCTTGTCCTGTTCACTTGTCCCGAAGTCTGACATGTGTGAAACCAGTTAATACACTTAATTTAGGGATTGTCTATATCCATTACCAAAATTAACAGAAAAAGACTATATCCCACACAAACTGTACCTGGGTTGAATGTGCCCAGCTGGGTATAAAACCTTTATATATTGCACATATGTACACCCATTGGGTATAAACTATGTTGTACTAATACTATGTAATATGTGTGTGTTTTTTTTTTTTTTTTTTTTCCTCTGGCATGAAATTTTCTCTGGCATTGAGACGATCTCACATATAACTTGTGTGTGTCAGTGGTGCAGCCTGCCATAATGCTGCTTGTACTGTGGTTGTAACCCCCTGTTTTTACTTGTCATTAAAAAATACTTGTTTTTGCAAACTATAGGACGTTTGATCGTGTATTCCTATTTATATATGTGTGTGAAACCAGGCCTGACCTCTCTTCTCTCTCACATCCATGTTGCTGCACTGAGGGCTCTTGCTTGGCTACCGCTACCTTTCTGCAGCTCCTGGCTCTCAAATAATAATAATATAATAAAACTTTATTTGTATAGCGCAAACATATTCCGCAGCGCTTATCAAATGGCGAGTGCTGCGGGTGTCCAGGAAGCTAAACCTCCCTGATGTTTTCTAAGTTCTTTTCCACACATTCTTGTACCTTCTTGTATTGCTGTTAACGGATAGAGTTACAATCTTCATCAGAATCGTCTAGGTTTGGTACTACAATTCCCATCTCTAGGTCAACTGGGAGTTTTCCAGGTCTTGCTTGCATTAAGTATACTGGGGTGTAGTTAGTAGAACTTACAGGTATGTGGTTGTACATATCCACTAAATCCACTAATATCAATGACATTGTTCATTTTCTCACACAGTTCATTTGTGTGTGGATGGTAAGGTGTGGTTCTAATCTTCTTGCAACCGTATAAACCCAAGAATTCTTGAAACAGTTTGAATTCAAATGCAGAACCTTGATCTGTTAATACCTGCTCTGGATACCCGTGTGGTCTACAGAAGTAGGTTTGAAAGGTTTTGGCTGCTGTTTCTGCTGTGAGATCTTTGACTGGTGCTACTGATGAGGCCAGGGATAAGGGTACTCGGACACCGGGACTGATAATGGCTTGGATGGGGAGATTACGGGTGGTCTGGATCCCGGTTCCGTGCCCTGGTTATCATTTGAGTTAGATGGTGGGGAGGTAATATTTACAAGGAAACGTGACGCCACCAGTAGTTCCCGGTAATATGTTACCGGTGCTGCAAGATGGCCGCTGAAGTGATGGGGGGTGCAGCAGAGAGTGGTCAAGCTCGCCACAGGTGGAGCTATTACCTCAGGGCAGCGGTGAAGGATGAGGATGAGGGGAATTGTATTGCTGCCAAATGTGGGGCTCCTAAATCCTTATTTCTAAGGCCATAGAAAGCATTATTGGCAGTCATCTAGGGTTTAAAGCTTAGGCTGATAGACGTTGGATGCACTGTCATCCAGATGATTGACTTAACACTGGATTTCATTATTTAAAAAATCTTATATTTGGCCACCACCCATTTATCGGAGCATAGGGAAAATAATGTTCTGCCCTTTTAACTGAACAAGTATTGATGATGAAGCAAAGAAGAAACAGTTCAATGTTTAATTCAGCTTTGCAATAAATGTACTCGTATTGTAGTTTTCTCCATTAATAGAAAATGTTCCCTTGCTTTAGCCTCATGTGCAAGTGTAGACAGACTGCAATATGTGTACATAGGAGAGGCTTCATATCAGTCCATGTGTAATATATGGTGATGAGCGAGTGTATTCGTTACTATTTGCTAATCGCACAGGTAGTACAGTATTCGCATTACTCGTTATTCTGTGACTATTTGGGTACTTGCCTCGCTATATTTGGATGTCCCGCCCTGCTGGGCTTCTTACCCAATCACAGTAATGCCCCAGACATCTTGGTTGTGGCATTACTGTGATTGGCTTGATAGGGTCTACAGCGTCATAGGGTCTATTTAAGCGCTGCCATCGCCATTTTGCCGGTATTGCATTCGGAGCCAGTGCTGGAGAAGCACAGGGAGAGATCGCTCAACTGCTAGGGAGAGTGTTTAGGCCTCTTGATAACACAAAAGCCCATTTGAGGGCTATCTCTAGTGTATACTAGGTCACTGTAGAGTCAGAAGGGAGAGATACTCGAGCAGGGACAGTTTAAAGTAGCCGGTCACTAGCTCCATAGTACCACCAAAAGCATAGCCCTTTTCAGAGCTGAAGCCACACGAAAAACTCAGTAGAGGGAGGGAGACATGGTGTATTATGTAGGGAGAGGTTAAAGTGTTCTTCCAGTATCCATCTTAATAAAAGATTGAATATTTATTAATGCAATAAAAGATTGAATGCAAGTTCTCAGTGCAAAGTCTCACCAATCAGAATTATCAATCCTGGAAATTCAAGGTGAAGGTGCTGCTCATAAGAGAAGGTATGTGGAAATATACACAGGAACAACTGCCTCATCCATTACCAGATGACTGGGTAGAGAAGGATCAGAAAGCACAAAGCAATATCTCCCTCAATGTAGATGATGATCAGATTGTGCATATATGCTAGTGTGCAACTGCAAAGGAGATGGTGGATGAATTACAGAAAGTGCATGAAAGATCAAATCTTAGCAATAAGCTTTATCTCATGAGAAAGCTGTACCAGTCTAAGATAAGTGATGGCCAGAATATGCAGGACTATATAATAAACACCCTAGAGAGTGTGAAGTGTACCAGAGATATTGAAGAAGAAATTAAAGACTTTAATGTTGCAGCACTACTATTAAGTGGTCTTCCAGAAAGTTATGACACTTGTCACTGCACTAGATGCATGGTCAGATGATGAGCTCACACAAGAATATGTCAAAGGCAAGCTTGTAGATGAATTCAAGCAAAAGATGCACAATGTAAGCAGCAGTAATGAATCTAAAGCAGAGACAGCATTAAAGACACAGGACTTTCCTAAATATAAGAGCAATCTAAGTGAAACCTGGGAATATTTTGTCTGTAAAAAGCCTGGCCACCTTAAAGCAAACTGCAGAATTTGGAAAGCAAGAATGAGTCAGTTTAAAAAGCAGAACAGTGACCAAAAGGTGAAAACTAGGGATGGGCGAATCTACTCGCTAGGACTCGTTACTCGGCGAGTAGTAAGGGACTCGCAGGACTCGGTACTCTGCGAGTTTCCCAGCGATTACTCGCACAGCAACGAGTCCAATGCAAATCAATGGCAATCCTAGTTTTGTCAGAGACTCTGACAAAACTAGGATTGACTTTGACTTGCATTGGTCTGATTACTGTGCAAGTAATCACAGGGAAACTCGCAAAGAAACTGCTGTTACTTTGCGAGCCGAGTCCAGCTGTCTCCTCTGTACAGGCTGCCGCAGCTCCAGGGTCCTAGAGCCCGCCTGCTCACAGACATGATGTAGCAGAGCTGAGATTGTTCTCAGTCTGCTCATTCCCTGTGCATAGACATCTATATCTATGCACAGGGGATGTAGCAGAGAGGACATCGCGTTCTGGACTACGTCGGACGGAAGAGGATTTTTTTAATTAAAGATGGAGTCCCTAATGGCTTTTTTTTTTATTTCTAATAAAAATTTTTCTCTTTGTTGTTTTTTTAACCCTTTATTGGAGATACTTAGTGGCTGGGTCAAACGTGGCCTGACATTAAGAATCTCGGGCTTAATACCAGCTTGTATAACAAAGCTGGTATTAACCCCTTTATTACCCTGCGTGCCACCGCCACAACGGCCGCTGGAAGAGCGGGGTTCAGCGCCAGAGGATGGCGCTTCAATGAATGCGCCATCTTGTGGGGCGGCTGCGGGCTGCAATTTGCAGCGGGGGGTGCCCAGAAAGCTTGGGCCTCCCTGCGCTGCGGATTCCAGCCCCCAGCTGCTTAGCTGTACCTGGCTAGACGCATTTTTTTTTTATTATTTCATGAAATTCATGAAATAATTAAAAGAAGGGCTCCCCTATATTCTTGTGTCCGGCCAGGTACAAATAGGCACCTGGGGGTTGGGGGCAGCCCGTCGCTGCCTGCTGGATCCGGCTGGTTCCAGAAATACGGCAAAGCCCACGCGAAATTTTTTTCTGACAAATCCATAAAACAATGTAAATAAAAGGGACTGCATCTTTATTAACCCCTGGACCATGGGCGAGGGGTTAATAAAGATGCAGTCCCTTTTTTAGGATTGTTTTATTGATTTTTCAGAAAAGAAATTACATGGGCTTCGCCGTACTTCTGGAACCAGCCGGATCCAGCAGGCAGCGACGGGCTGCCCCCAACCCCCAGGTGCCTATTTGTACCTGGCCAGGCACAAGAATATAGGGGAGCCCTTTTTTTTAATTATTTCATGAATTTCATGAAATAATAAAAAAAAATATGCGTGGGGCTCCGCGCAATTTCTATGTCTAGCCAGGTACAGCTAAGCAGCTGGGGGCTGGAATCCGCAGCGCAGGGATGCCCAAGCTTTCTGGGCACCCCCCGCTGCAAATTGCAGCCCGCAGCCGCCCCAGAAGATGGCGCGTTCATTGAAGCGCCATCCTCTGGCGCTGAACCCCGCTCTTCCAGCGGCCCTGGTGTCGGTGGCACGCTGGGTAATAAAGAGGTTAGGGCCAGCTTTGTATTATCAGCTGGCCCTAAGCCCGAAATTTATGGCGGTCACGCCAATATTAGACATGACCGCCATGAATTTCTATTAAATTGTTTTAAAAAAAACACAACACAGAGAAAATTTTTTATTAGAAAAAAAAAAAAAGCCATTAGGGACTCCATCTTTAATTTAAAAAAATCCTCTTCCGTCCGACGCAGTCCAAAACGCTATGTCCTCTCTGCTACATCCCTTTGCATAGATATAGATGTCTATGCACAGGGAATGAGCAGACTGAGAACAATCTCAGCTCTGCTACATCAGGCAGCAGGCGGGCTCTAGGACGCTGGAGCTGCGGCAGCCAGCACACAGAGCAGACAGCCGGACTCTTATCTGTGCGAGTTTCCCAGCGATTACTTGCACAGTAAACGAGTCCAATGCAAATCAATAACAATCCTAGTTTTGTCAGAGTCTCTGACAAAACTAGGATTGCTTCAGGCTGAAGCTTCCGAGACACATCTGTGATTTGTAAATCGCACACTACTCGATGTTACTCGCTTCCCCATTCATTAACATTGGACTCGCTAGACTCGCAACGAGTAGCGAGTCCCGGGCCCGGACTCGCTAGAGTCAAGCGATTCCGAGTAATTTAGGACTCGCCCATCACTAGTGAAAACAGCTGTAAAAGAAAAGTCTACATGTGTTGAAGCTGCATTTAATACCAGTAACAAGCTCATCTGCAAAGCATATATGGTGTATAGACTCTGGTGCTAGCAGCCATATGACGAATGATAAGGTTTTCTTCACTGACCTTGATGAAAGCAAGTCAGAAATGATCATCTTAGCTAATGGTCACTATATGACTTCAGAAGGAGTAGGAGACGGCTACCGCCACTGTCCAGTTTTGTCAGCACAAGGTAGAAAGATCCCAGTAAAGGATGTTCTCTATGTTCCCAGTCTTGAAAGCAATCTTCTGTCAGTAAAGAAGCGTACGCAAAAAAAGAATCTAGCTACTTTTAACCCCTTCATGACCCAGCCTATTTTGACCCTAAAGACCTTGGCATTTTTGTCAGGGCTCAGAAGTGAGGGAGCGCAATTTGAATTTTGGAGCTAATTTTCCATTCAAAAAGTGAAATGGCGCTTCTTCACTTCTGAGCCTTACCGTGCACCCAAACAGTGGTTTATGACCACATATGAGGTATCAATGTACTCAGGAGAAATTGCCCAACAAATTTTAGGATGCATTTTATCCTGTTGCCCATGTGAAAATGAAAAAAGTTAGGCTGAAAGAAAATTTTTGTGAAAAAAAAGTACTTTTTCATTATTACAGATCAATTTGTGAAACATCCGAGGGTTCAAAGTGCTCACCACCCATCTAGATACGTTCTCTGGGGGGTCTAGTTTCCAAAATGGGGTCACTTGTGGGGGAGTTCCAATGTTTAGGCACACAGGGGCTCTCCAAATGCAAAATAGTGTCCGCTAATAATTTGAGCTAATTTTCCATTCAAATTGTTAGCGGACACCAGACGTTTGGAGAGTGCCTGTGTGCCTAAACATTAGACATCCCCCAAAAGTGACCCCAGGGAACTTATCTAGATGGGTGGTGAGCATTTTGAACCCCAAGGTGCTTCACAAATTAATCCATAAAAAGGAAAATAGAACATTTGTGTGGGAAAAAAAAGTACTTTTTCATTTTTACGGATCAATTCATGAAGCACCTGGGGGTTCAAAGTGCTCACTATGCATCTAGATATGTTCCTTGGGAGATCTAGTTTCCAAAATGGGGTGACTTGTGGGGCAGCTTCAATGTTTAGGCACACAGGGGCTCTCCAAACATGACATGGTGTCCGCTAACAATTTGAATGGAACATTAGCTAAAATTGTTAGCGGACACCGGAGCATGCAGCCCACCGGGAGGTGAGGGGGGAGACACAGGAACAGGGGGAAATATCAGCTTCCTCAGCTCCCTCCATGATCTCACCAGGAGGGGGCTGAAGGAGCTGACCGGCGGGTGCACGAGCGGGTGCAGCTCGCCGGTGGATGTCAGTCACCGCTGGGTGGCAGTGGCGGTGGCAGGGGGGACGGGAGGGGGATGTTGAAAGGGATCGGGGAGGATCTCATCAGCCCCGGAGGGGGAGGGCACCTGCGTATCCGCCCCTCCGGATCTGATTGGAGATCTCCAATCAGATCTGGAGGGGTTACTCGCTCTGATCTGCAGTTTCAATTTCAACTGCCAATCAGAGCGAGTTTAGCCACGGAGGGACTAAGCCACCCCCTCGGGCTAAAGTATAGGTCCTTGCGACCGTGCAGCTCCGGTGACTTGTCACTGACACTGCCACCGGAGCTGCAGAGGCGCAAACAACCCATGACGTTATAGAGACATCATGGGTCGGGAATGCACCAACTTTCATGACGTCTCTATAACGTCATAGGTCGGGAAGGGGTTAAAGACCACAGCTGCATTATATCTAAGCAGGGTAACACTCTTGCAGAAGGAAAAGTCCAAAATGAACTTTATCAGCTAAAATGCAAAGAAAAAGTGTACAGTGCTAGACAAGATCTGCATAAGAACTGTATCCATGTATGGCACAGATATCTTGGGCACAGAGACCCAGAAGCAGTAAAGAAGCTATGTCAACTAGCAAATGGTGTTGAAATGAAGCAATATAGTCAATTAATGAAGTGCACTATTCCAGAAAATCTGTTCCTAAAGTAAGCACAGTCACTGGATTTTATACACACAGATCTTTGCAGTCCAATGAGTGTTCAAACTCTAAGCAAGAAGATATATTTTCTCATATTTATTGATGACTACTCCAGATATACAGTCGCCTACCTGCTTCACAGTAAGGATGAAGTTCCACAGAAACTTGAAGAATATCTTGCCGTAGTGTTCAACTAATTTGGAAGAATGCCAAAAGCCCTGCGTGCAGATAATGGGACTGAGTATACAAGTGGTAGGGTGCAAACCATTTTGAAAAGGAATGGAATCGTGTTCCAGAGTACCATTCCATACAACCCAGAACAGAATGGCATTGCAGAGAGAAAAAACCGCAACCTCTGTAAAAGTGGAAGAAGTATGTTGTTTGATGCTAATCTACCTACAACATATTGGGGAGAAGCCATCATGACAGCTTGCTATCTTCAAAACAGACTGTCAAGTAAAGCCACAAATAAAACTCCATATGAGCTATGGAACTGTGAGAAGCCTAACCTGAAACACCTCAGGATAGTTGGAAGCAAAACGTTTGTGTATGTTCAAAAAGAAAAACTTTTCAAGTGGGAATCACATGCAAAGCAAGTCCTGGAGGGCTATAGTGAAACTCAAAAGAGATACAGAATCCTGCACCAAGAGAGCAACACACTAACAATCAGCAAAGACGTAGTGATTGATGAGAACTCTGTTTCGCTCAAATTTCATGAAGTTACACCAGTCATTCAAGCAAAGGAACAAGAAGAAGAATCTCAGTTACCAAACCCAGACACTGAAAACAGTGAAGTCTGGATAAGCTCTGAAGTCTGCAAGGAAGAAACAGAAGAACCAAGTCAACCTCTAGTAAGGAGATCAGAAAGACCAAACAAAGGTATTCAAGCTAGACGCCTTTCTTATAGGGTCAGAACACTTCCTGAACAGAGCCACAGTCATGGCAAGGAAAAGGAGCCCTCAGAAGCCAAAGTTTTGTCAAGACTTTGGCAATGAGAGTTACAGCCAAGCAGTGGTGGCACGTCTGTATATAAGGACAACCAAGGATGTATTAAACTTGCCAGCAGTGAGACGATCAGTGCAAGGACTAAGCACATCGATGTTAAGCATCACCACTTACATGATTTAGTGGAATGTGATGTACTAGAGTTTGTGTATTGTGAGTCTGATAAGATGTTAGCAGATGGTATGACAAAACCATTGCATAGAGCCAAGTTTGAGGACTTAAGAACCGCAATGGCACTAACAGGATAAGTAGTTGTTGAGTGGGGGTGTTGGAATATATTTACTGCAACAACTCCAATCCTATATATGTGTAAGTGTTATGTTGCCAGGTTTGTGCATTGTCAGTTAAGTTAGTTTAAAAAAAAAAAAGAACACTCCCAGAGGCTCACACACAGGAATTACCATGTGACTGTAAGCAGTTTCCTGTGTCTGTGCATGTGAAGAGAAGCACAGCAGCTTGTTGATGCTGCAAAGGAACATTTAAGATGTATATTCCTGTTTCCACAAAGTGCTTCATATCTATACCTGTTTGTTGCTAATTAAGCTAAGTTCTGTTGTCAACACGCTTTCAGTGTATACTGCATGATCCGCTGCCAACACTTTTGCATGAGAGCCTATGAGCTTTAAGTTATGCCATTGTGCAGGATCTATATTCCAGCTCACTACTGTAGATAAGTGATAATTATATGTTAGGAATAAAACTATTAACAGATAGTTGCTGCATGTAACCCCAGGAGGAAAACTATTCTTCCCTAGAATGAATGCATTTGTTTGTAAAATCAGCAGGTAAAAACCTTTTGGCACTGCTAGATACAAATTAGGAATTTACAAAGTTGCAGTATGGACTTATAGCATCTTATTGGTGTCTTAAAGGGAATCTGTCAGCAGGTTTCTGTTATATAATTTGAAGACAGCATGCTGTAGAGCTTAAAACATAGATTTCAGCAATGCCTCTCTTATGTGCTGTTATTAATCTGCATTGTTTGTTTTAGCCCTCAGGGCGTGTTGCTTTGCTGCCTTCCTCATTGTATTTATATTCTAGGCAGGCCCTGCCTGCTTTGCACGTCGCTGTCTGGGCATGTAATGACGTGAATCATGTCATTTCTGGTTTGGATGACGTCAGTACACCCACGCCGCTCGTCCGACTTCAAGCACGCATGCGCAATGCCTAAAATATGAATACAAGATCACGCCCATTAGGGCATGATCTTCTGACGAGGAAGTCAGCAAAGCAACATGCCATGAGGGCTAAGGAATATGGTCCCTACTCATTATAATGGATAATGAGCAAGTATAAAAACGTTTTTTAGTACTTTTACAGCCAGCATTTAGCAGACAAAAGGATTGTGAGAATGGTCATAGGATGATGCAGGGACATGTTTTTATAAGTTAGGTGGCTTTTTGGAGGTGACAGGTTCCCTTTAAGGCCCAATTAAATGGTACGATTGTGGCGCCCCTGCGTCCAGGAGGCCACAAGAGGGTACTGCAGCCAGGCAGGTAGGACAACAGTAAACACTACACCCTCACAGCCCACATACCCACGCATAGAAGGGGTTACATCCAGCCCTGAGGTTAGACACTATATGAGACCAGAGGGGTGGTGGATGAGGAGTGGGTTGGGCACACCAGAGGTCAGGTGACTGACAGTATATAGAGAGGGGGAGGAGTGAAGGAGTTCAGTAAGCCATGGTGCTGAGATGCAAAGACCAAAAGCAGCAGAGTGAGCTGAGATAGAAAGGCCACAGAACAGCAGGAGGTTGAGCTGAAGCTGAGCAGGAGAGAGCCACACTGCCTGGAAGAGCCTAGCAGAGGAGCGCCGGCCTTACTGAGCCAGTGTGAGCCAGATGGGGGGGAAAGCCCGTCCGATGCCGAGACCACCAGGAGTGTGAGAGAGCCGAGAGGGACGGTGTAACCCGGGGCCCTAGAATTACAGCTCAAGCAACCAACTGCAGGCGGGGTAGCCCTTATATATACAGGAAGGAACAGAGAGGAAGGAGCCTGGTAGTTTAATGCTGTGGACTACTGCAGGCTGGGCTAAAGCAGAGTGTCAGCTCTGAAGGGGACCGACGATTTACCCGACATCCCCAGATTCACTGACGGGGAGCTTCAGTTTCAGGCTGGAGTTCCTAACCCAAAGGACAGGCAGCTAAGTGACGCATTAGGACTCACAGAAGCCCGAGTCACCGCCATACTGTCCAGCATTCACACACCCATGAGGAAAGAGAAGTAAAAGCCCGGAAAGGTACACTAAGAGACTGTGTCAGGGGTCACAAGGAGAGAGGAGCCTGGCTGCAGGAGAGAAGGGAACCCAGAAAGGGAGTAGAGAGCAACTGTGTGCTAAAGACTGTGAATAACGTGTAACTTGCTTGAAAGACCTTAAGTAAAGCCTTGGTAACCCTGAACAGCCTCTTGCCTACTTCCATCTGCAGACCCTTTCTCCCATACAGGCTTGCACCAAGAAGACCTCAACCTGCAGAGCCACAGCCTGTCAGCACCAACGCTGAGGAGAGATCCCTGCAGCCTGCAAAGTAAGTGTGATACAACTGCACCACAAACTACAACAGACTTTAACTCCTTACTGCCCCAGGGGTTACAGTTCCCCCCACTGGAACTATACCATCCCCGCTGCCATTCCATCACCCCCGGAGGTTCTGCAGCAGCCGCGGCCCCATCACTGGCCACACCAAGTGGGTGGCGTCACCCATGACAAATCCCTTGTAAATATTCCCCCTTTTATTGTGCTGAGCCAGGGACACGGTCCGGACCAGGCCACCAGTGACATCCCCAGCAGCAGATCGGTCCGGTACCGAGTACCCCACGTCCCTTGGGGCTCCACACGATATTGTTCAAACGCCTCGGGTTTGGAGCCATTCAAATGACATCGTTGGATCGTTGATCGCAGATTTGAGAACATGTTCTCAAATCAGACGATCCACAATCAGCCAACCTGCTGCATCGTGGTGTGTGACACCGCAATAAAGATGAAGATGACGGTCACGACTTCGCCCATTCACATCAGTGAACAAGTATCGTTCACTGGGTTGGGCGAATGATAGCTGCTTGCTGGATCGATGGTGCGTCGTGCACGATATCTAGGCATGTGACATCTCACCAACGATCTCTAAACGATGTCCTAATGACCCGCGCGCCCCCGAGATCGTTAGTGATATCGTTTTAACAATGAAGCGTGTAACGGTACCTTAAGGGATACATCATTGAATTCAGATTATCTTAGCCTACATCATGCTGCTCTCAAATGAGGTAGCACAAACCTACTGACAGATTTCCTTTAAATGGTTGCTGTCATTTCAACAAATGCATAAATCAATTTTAAAAGTGAACATAAGAAACATTATAATTATTTTAAAAGAGAAGTATGTGTCTTTCTCCACTTATAGACCACTTTTTTCCATCATCCTCTGACTCCTGAACTCATCATCTTTTTTGAAAATAGCTGAAACATGTGTTAGGCTGGCTTCACACCATGGCAGTTACACCGGACAGCCCCGGACCGGATTTTGGCCCCAAGGTATCTTATGGGGCCGGATGGAGCCGGATGGCAGTTATCTGCCATCCGGTTTCCATCTCTCCGGAAAATCCGGGAGAAATCGGATTATTCTCACCGTACACAAAAACGTTGCTTGCAACGTTTTTGTGTCCGGGGAGAAAAATCTCCCCAAATTGCCATATCCTGGATTCTCCTGGATTCCCCTGGATCCTCCCGGATGCGGGGCAAACCGGTGCTCCCTAACATGGGAGCCTATGGGGCCGGATTTCCCCGGTCCGCGAGGATCTGGGAACCGGACACCGGCGGCTGCACGCCGCTGTTAATTCAGGACTAGCTCCCCACAAGCCGATTCATCAGCAGCTGCAGCTGCGTCCAGCTGCACACTGGACCAGAGGGCACATTTGGCCCTCCGGTTCTGTGTGCTGATCCGGTCTGGGGCTGTCAGGTTCATGCTGACAGCCCCGGACCGGACTCTGCCGTGGTGTGAAGCCAGACTTAGTCAACACAAGATGCACTGCCAAAACAGTGAAGCATCAGAAAGCATCATGCATCGATATTTCACTTAAGTGCTGGATTCACAGCCACACAGTTCAGTACCACTGTATAATAATCTCCATGCTGCTGCTTCTGTCAGTGTGCTGCTGTCTCTCTGGGTGCACTGTGTATGAGAGTCATCATAGCAGCTAGTCTCCACCTACTAGCTCAGAAAGAACTGAATATGAGAGATAACGACAATAGAGGGGAACACTGGTGAAAATTGCAGGACACATATCACACAATGGCCTGAAGTAGTGTTATTCCTCAGGTATACATACCGGAATGTTAAGACTGGAGAGTTACCTGAAATGACAGGTCAAGCGAATCCAGAATGAGACTTTATACGTGAGTCCTGGCAAAAAGCCATCTGGAATGGATCACTCCATTGAAGTCATATGACACAGAGACTTTGTCATCTAAGAGACTGGAGCAGCCTTACAAGTATGCAGTGATAAATGATTACTACCTCAATACAAGCACTTTTCTACCTGTCATTGTGCTAATTCTTTACAACATGAATCACAATCTGCCTGAATCTCCAATTAATGTTTTGCAAGCAGGGAACATTGATATATTTTACTTTTACAGCCTATTAGGAAGCATCCGTTCACATTAGAGAACATCACTACATATTTTATCAAAGTCATTATCTGAATGAGATTGTCATCATATTGGTAATGACATATTAGAATATGACCATGAATAACTTGTTGTCAAGTAATTTCTTCCTTTAGAACTAAAAGGGGCTTTCCGCTATTGACAATCCATATTTATTAGAAAGGCTCCGTAGAATAATCCAATCACACGGTATATCAATGCTGAGATCTACATTAGTCAGCTTGTAAGCAAAGTATGATAGATTCATAACAGGATACAGCAGGTCAAAGAGCAGAAACGAGACCAGACAGTTCTTGGATAAGCAGACCTTTATACTAGAGAAGGGATAGGTAAGAAGTATTCTGGGGAACTAGCTATTTTCCTCATGGAGAGGAATTGCCTGCCAGCATAAGGAGACAGATAAGCTGATAAGGAGACTTATAGCCGCAATGCTCCCTGGGAAATATGCAAATTGTCACTTCAGTGAGGAAGTGAATGAACTCTAGCGCCACCTTTAGGTAGCAATCCTCAAAGTCATAGTCGAGCTAGAGCCAGAATTTGTTACCCAGCCACCAAGAATCATCCAGACCGGTTACTGTAAAGGAGAGTTCGAAGAAAGATTCAGCTCTGCTAAGGCATGAAGATGCTGTCATGAAGCTCGTCCATTTCTTACTGCCTGGTGCACAGATTCATGTATAGCATCACTCACATCCACTAAGGACCAAACAGTTACTTTTTGAGGATCAGGATTAACGATCTTGGAAGTCGGACAGAGGTAAGTCATAGCACGTCTATACACCATGAGCTACCTGGGAACTAACGTCCTCAGCCCGTCCTACCAAAGAGTCTCTTAGCTAATCTTTGCAGAGTCCCCTGGTGGACGGATGTGTAAGCTACAGGCATTGTGTCCACCATGTTACAAGTTTGAAAGGGGTTGTGCACTTTTGAAGACCATTTGTTTTTACTTTAAAAACCTATAATGTAAAAAAAAGCTATTAACCTTCAGATATGGGGCTAATCTGTAGGTTATTAAAGTTATCAAACTGCCTGGTTCCCGCAGCATTGGGCTTTCAGTCAAACGGGTGGACCACTGTCGCTTCAGTCACCGCTCAGTGTATAGTAAGCATTGGCTTTATCTGTGTGCCCCGGCTCAGCATTAGAGCCTCCCGTGCCTAATCACCGCCAGCTTCCCACTCCCCGCCTTCAGACGTATAAGTAATTCACAGGAAGTGAGTGGCAGCTGCTGCTTCCCCTTCCTGTTGATTACTCATAAATCTGAAGAGAGAGCAGGTGGCGATGAGTGGGCGAGGGGCTTGTGTAACTAACAACCTCACATGGGAGCCAGCAATGTGAGCCCAGACACTGCTGATGTGGCGCCCCACTGGTTGGGATGCCAGAGAGGGGTACTGCACCCAGACCAGAGTGTGTAGTATCCCTGTGACTGAGCCAGCCACCCGGATCCTGTCACTGTTACCAACTAGCTGCCTCATCATCATTCCTGGGGCTCTGCAGCAGCGTCGGTTTCATATGATACCGGATACCGTAGGTGGCGTCACAACCTTTTTTTTTGTTTATTTTTATTTTTAACTTCTTTTTCAGCGACCACCAGGGCCACGGGCTTGGGCAAGCCATCCATGACATCCCCAACTACAATGCCCGGAACCGGGTACCCCACGGCCCTGGGGAGGGTCACTAGAACGGCGTACGCACAGGAGGTGATTATAAGCTGATGAGGATTGAGAAGAGGATGTCCTAGTAGTGGACAAAGCCTTTAATAGTGTTTATTTACATTAACAGTTAAAATGCATACATTTTAGACTGAAAAAAAAATGACCAGACTGTTACAATCTTTGTATTTTCCTAGAAATTTTAAACTTTAATGTGGTCTGAGGTCACAAATCAGCGGAGAAGAGGTCAGAAAGACAGAGAAAAGAGTTGCAAACTCAGACTGTGAAAATGACCTCACTGGTGGGGTCCTGGGTTCAAATCCCACCAAGGACAACATCCGGAAGGAGTTGGTTTGTTCTTTCCGTGTATTTGAGGGTTTCCTCCAACACTGCAAATACATAATAAACTGATTGTAAGCCCCAATGGGGACAGTGATGATATCAGTAAAGTACCTTGGAATTAACGGGGCTATATACCGTAAGGGAGTATAATAAATAGATGAAAACTCATTCTGAAGCCAGCAAAAAACCATACAAAACAGAGACAGTAGAAGGCTAAAGAAAGCAAACCGTGCAACATTTTAAAGGATCCACATTTAAAAAATAATTTTTAGCCCCAAATACATCCAATGATAGGGAATATGTAACCAAGGTTTTGGTTCCCTTTCCGTGATCAGTATGGTGCAGGGGCACAGACCTTTACTCCAGTTATGTGTCCCTTACTTTACTGAGTATTGCAGTTTTGATTAAAAACGGTATTATCTGCTGCAGATCTCCCAGTACTCTAAATGCTGAGCGCTGTATAATGATCGCCCACACCATTGAGTGGCAGCTGTATGTGTACACCCTTCATAGGCAGAAAACTGCTAATCAGTGATGGGGGTAATATAGGCAAAACGATCCTGAATCCAACAATGTGCCACTTAGTTTGCTGAGTGCGGCCGTTCTGAAATAATCAATTTTTAGATTTAGCCATACAGCAGAGCTGACAAAGCTGCTCCACCCACTCCAGGCTCTGTATTGACTACGTCTATAGATAGTGAGCTGGTAAACACAGCAGCGGGTGTGTGGGACTGTAAGGCAATGATAATCTCCTGGTGCTAAAGCAATCATTGCAAGTAAACTACAGCCCAGACTTTGATAAGAGATGCATTACTCAAATCTGTGTTTTAACCCTTATAGCATGCTGTCTTCTGATTACATAGCAAAAACTTGCTGACAGGTCCCTTTAAAAACAAAGATGGAAATAAACCTTTAAGAATCACATTACTTGCAGAATAATCCAAAAACGTAAAACCATTCTGTAGTGGTTTGGCCATCTTCTGTTTGTCTGGTGGACCAGTTTAAATTTGGATAGACCAGATACCCAGTAGCATAACTTGAAACTCATGGACACCAATGTAAAATCTCCAACAGGACCCCCAAATTTGTAAAGGTTAGTTGGACCTTTTGGGCCTGGGTGCGAATACAACCCCTGCACCTATTATAGCTACACCCCCATATATCATTCTTCTGTGCATTTGAAGCCAGCCCTAGACAGCAACTTTCCTATCATTTCATGTTGGATTAAAAATGATTCCATTTCATCTCTTCCATATTGTGGCACCAAAACATTGTGGTCCAAAATGATCACTTTATGGATCCCAAGACTTATAGTACTATTGACCTATCAGATGTAATGAGATCAGAACATTAGACCTGGATTTGTGGCTTTAATATAAAGGCTAAAATGCTTCAATTCTATTTCTGTTTGAATGGAACCTTAGAAAGACCCCGAGGTTTAAAATAACGCGGAAAAAATACAATTTAGGACGTGTTCCTAAACTCTACAACCCCGACTCATCATTGTTTCTACAGGTTTCCCGAGTTATTTGCTCTTTATTAGTGGCTTTAATATAAGTGCACCTGTTTCACTGTAGGATTTGCTCCATTTTTTAAGACGTCCCTTTCTTTTAGTCTTTTTTCTATTGATTCAACAATTTTACTTCTCCAGGTGATTGAGACAGATTGAAGACACAAAGATGTCTATGAAATGTCACATTTTTTGGGCAGAGGTCCCTCCGGTTCTGCTTACAGTGAGTTTTTAAGGCTTTTTTTTGTAGTTTTGAATATTGCCATTCATTGTAATGAATATACTCAAATATGGGCAACAAAATACCAAGTATGGTGAAGTTCTGCCACGGTTTTCTGTGTGCTTTGACAACATACAGGACCCGTAGAAGTTCCAAGCCGGGACAAAACGGCAAGCCGTTGTCCTCCGTCCTCCATCCCCCCTCCCTGCAATTATCAAATGACACCGGAATCATATCTTTCTTCAAGAAAATTTGTATAAAAGCTTAACAAGATGGCATATGACACTGGATAAACTCTACCACATGGATTTATCAGATTCTAACATTTGTTTGAGATATTGAGTCGCCCGGAGCAGTGGGGACTCGGGTATCCGGGACCTTTCTGCTGTGGTTGGGGGATGTCACTGGTGGCCTGCCCGGATCC
Source organism: Allobates femoralis (assembly GCA_033576535.1). Classification (NCBI taxonomy): domain Eukaryota; kingdom Metazoa; phylum Chordata; class Amphibia; order Anura; family Aromobatidae; genus Allobates; species Allobates femoralis. Next base: position 694,926,901 of record JARQOC010000002.1, on the reverse strand, counting down.
GTGGCCCCGGAGACCGAACTTAAAAAAGGGGAATATATGTACAGGGGAAATAAAGTTTATAATACAGTTCACGTGACGCCACCTGCAGATCCTGGTGAAAGGACACCAGCGCTGTTTCAGTCCTCCGGAGGGTGATGGTATAGCAACCGAGATGGTATAGCTTCCTGCAGGTGAAGCTGGCCCTCCGGGGCAGTAGTACACTGATGATGGGATTGCACGGTGTTGAGGAAAGTTGCCAGCCAAGGCAGTGATGGGAGAAAAGGACACAGAGGCTCATTCACTTTGCCCTGGTACTTTACTTGGTAAACTGGTCAGATGGAAAAGCAGTTTACAGGAAAACAGTCTTTTCAGCAGGTAGCTGGTCAGGTAGTCATAGAAGGATGTAATGTCTCCCTGAGGCCACCTATAATGTACCTTCTGCTTTCTTTTCCCTCTGCATCTTTCTCTCTGTCCTCTGATATCTGCGCCTCCTACTATCCGTGCGCTGTCCTGTGCTCCCTCTTGGCTACCAGGCCCGTTGGGTGAAGTGAGGCCCCCTTCTATCTCTTCCAAGGGGCTCAACCCGGTTTAGGGACGACTGGCGGGGTTACACGTTCTGGACGGTTGTCAGGACCTCTAGAGAGATCCTCGACTGGCCATTGTTGATGGTTGAGAACTGAATTTTGCCTGCACCATGTCTCGGGGCCGGTTCCCCGTTGCAGACTAGGATCCCCTCGGGCACATCACTTGGCCTGACACTGGGTCACCTCCTTTCTCTCTTCTTCTTCCTTTTCTTTTTCTGTTCTGTCTGACTTCTCTCTCCTTCCTGCACAACTCTACTCCACTCTTGTTCCTTCCTGCACACCCTCTTTGCTACACTTACACTCCTCCCAACGGGGCTGGGGCTCACCCTGGATCAGGTTAACCCTTCAGTCCCCCTACACTTAAGTGTGTGAATGCAGGAATGAGAGCCTCAGATTAACATTACACCCCCCTGATGACAGGAGTACTGTACGCACTTATGTGGGTGCAGTACCCCATCTGTGACACCTGACCAGTTGGGGCGCTACATTCCCCCTTGGTGGAACATACTCATCCGCGAGTATTCTACCTGGTGTACCGGAAAGTGAATTTTTTTCTTTTTCAATAATAACAGGGACAGGCAACTTATTTACAAATTCACGCAGCATTTTTCATTCCTTTATGGGAGGCATCATATTTTAACATTGCATAGAATATAAAAGAATAAAATAAAACATTATTAACTTGGGGTTTATCGGCCTCACGGGGACCGGTAACTGCGCGGGTTCAGCAGTAATTATTGTCCAGCACAGTCCAGTGTGTTTTATAACTGCTGGGCCGCTTGGAATAAACATCATTATTAACGGGGTCAGAGTTCTCATTTAAGTCCATGAGGTTCAAAAGAGAAAAAGGAGCAGTTCAAGTCCTGTAAGTGCTATACAGTTTCTTAAAGATGGGCCACTCTGATGGCAAATCATCCCATGGGTCCCGCGTGCCGCTCATAGGTAACCTGATCTCCATGGTACAAGTCTCGATCCGGGTGACCGCAGCGTAAATGTGGCTCTACGTCCCTTCTTGAAACAAAGATGTCGTCCGACAGTTCAGATTCTCTTATGAATCCCCACCCATCCCCGTAACGAAACGTTACCACAGTACCTCTCCTTCAAAGTTCCGTGGGTAAAGGGGGCTGCTTTCGAGCTTCCTCTCTGATTTGGCGATACTCCATCTCAAGTCGCCACCACTCCTGTTGAAGGCGCCGCCGAGCCACCTCATCCTCGCTGAGTTGGGGAGCGTTGCTCTCAGAGCAGTACGCCGGGGGTAACGGGCTGGTTGCTGGGTAATCCGTCCGGCGCAGCTGCGATCTTGGCACGGAGTGCTGACATAACTCCGTGTTGATACTCCAGGGGAACCCCACCATGCCGCCTCTGGGGTGTCACCTCCGGTGGTGTCTAAGCTGTCGCACAGGTTGTTGGCATCGAGGCCCTCCTCCTTGGAACTGGTCGAGTTGTCTCCCTCTGTGGTCTCGACGATCATATCTGGCTTCTGGTCGGGTCCTGCTGCATCCTGGGCTGGTAGGGTGTTGTTCTGGCCTGCTGGCGGGTCCATGAGGTCATCTGTCTGGACCCCTACCTCCCCTGGTCTGCATGGGTGGTCTCGCCGCCAGGGTCTCCACCACAGCTCGTGCGACTAATACTGCCTCTCCCACCACCGGGTCCGTTGCTCGGGTCATGAGCTCCATGGCCCGGTTGGCGCTCCAGCTGCGGACTACCCACTCCATCATCTCAGTTAGGTTGTCCTGCAGCTCCCAGAAAGCGTCCCGCCAATACTCGGTGTCCCCCTCGTTGGACAGGAAGGAGACTGAGTCCAGGTCCCCGCGGGCAATGCGGGCCTATTGCTCCACTTCATACAGGAGGTCCATCGACCGGGTCGCCATTGTACCGGGTAATGCACGTTGTTACTTGTGTCCTTCTCTTCCAGTTGGGTTCTTGTTGATCTTAGCCGGTTCCCCCTGGATCATTTCCTGTGGCCCACCCCCTTGGTTAATTGGTGGCCATGGGGAGGGCAAACGGTTTCGCGCCTCTGGACAGGCCCTTCCATTGCAAGGGGCTGAGACACACCCCTGGGCCTGCGCATTGTCCCTCACATGGCTGGACCGCCATCTTGGGTTCCTCGGTAGAATTGGAAGGAACACATTTTCAGCGCTATTTAATGGCGGGAAAAGTTCTATTTCAAGCATAGAGTCCAAAGTTCGTAGGCACACAGTTCCCAGTAGCACAGGGCACGGGATCCTGTTTGTGAGCGTCAGGAAAAGTTATGTGTCATCCGGGGCAGTGGGGACTCGGGTATCAGGGCCCTTTTCCGCTGTGGTCGGGGGAATGTCACTAGTGGCCTGCCCGGATCCGTGGCCCCGGAGAACGAACTTTTAAAAAAGGGGGTAATATGTACAGGGGAAATAAAGTTTATAATATAGTTCATGTGACGCCACCCGCAGATCCTGGTGAAAGAACACTAGCGCTGATTCAGTCCTCCGGAGGGTGATGGTACAGCAGCTGAGATAGTATAGCTCCCTGCTATAGTAGTACACAGTAGTAAGTAGTACACTTATGATGGGGGTGCACACTGTTGAGGAAAGTTGCCAGCAAAGCAGTGACGGGAGAAAAGCACACAGAGTCTCATTCACTTTACCCTGGTACTTTACTTGGTAAACTGGTCAAATGGCAAAGCAGATTACAGGAAAACAGTCTTTTCAGCAGGCAGCTGGCCGGGTAGTCATAGAAGGATGTAATGTCTCCCTGAGGCCACCTATAATGAACCTTCTGCTTTCTTTTCCCTCTGCGTCTTTCTCTCTGTCATCTGATATCTGCGCCTCCTACTATCCGTGTGCTGTCCTGTGCTCCCTCTTGGCTACTAGGCCCATTGGGTAAAATTAGGCTCCCTTCTATCTCTTCCAAGGGGCTCAACCCGATTTAGTGACGACTGGCGGGGTTACACATTCTGGACGGTTGTTAGGACCTCTAGAGAGATCTTCGACTGGCCAGTGTTGACGGTTGAGGACTGAATTTTGCCTGCACTGTGTCTCGGGATCGGTTCCTGATTGTGGACTAGGATCCCCTCGGGCACGTCACTTGGCCCGACACTGGGTCACCTCCTTCCTCTCTTCTTCTTCCTTTTCTGTTCTGTCTGACTTCTTTCTCTCTACTTCCTGCACAACTCTACTCCACTCTTGTTCCTTCCTGTTCACCCTCTTCATTAAACTTACACTCCTCCCACCAGGGCTGGGGCTCACCCTGGATCAGGTTAACCCTACAGTCCCCCTACACTTAAGTGTGTGAATGCAGGAATGAGAGCCTCAGATTAACATTACACCCCCCTGATGACAGGAGTACTGCACACTCTTGGATGGGTGCAGTACCCCATCTGTGACGCCTGACCAGGTGGGGCGCCAGAATATCACAAACGGGACAATATACCCATATCTTTTGGGAATGCCTAGTACTTGGTGGCTTTTGGTTGGATATTGGTCGTGAGCTTAAGAAGCTCCCCCCCCCCCGATTATCTATTACACATGTTTAGTTTGGCCTTAACCTTTCATTCCCCCCCTCCTTCTTTTTACCCACTACCCTCCCCCTCTCCTTTTTCCTTAGGCTAGCTTCACATCACGGTTTTTACCTGTCCGGGTGGATTCTGTGTTTTGCAGGACCACCCAGACAGGAAAGAGCACAAACGAATTGGTGTAAGGCTGGCTTCAAACTACATTTTGTTTCTGTCCGTGGGGATCCTGTTTTTTGCAGGACCCCACAAACAGGAACGGACAGGTCCGAATTGGCAACTCCGGAAGCCATTTCTGTGTCTGGGTCCGGGATCCGGACACAGAAAGAGCAGCGGGGAGCCGAGCCAAACAAGTGCTGTTGGCACTGTTCACTTTCACTTTAGCAGTGTATTTACATACACTGTTAAAGTGAAATTAAATAAAGGGATTTTTAAAAATAAAAAAATAATAAATTCTCACCTTTCCACCGAGTGTCCCATGTTGCAATGACCTCCGATGCACCTCCAAAGGCTAAAGGACCTGTGCATTAGCTGACTGGGAAGGGGCAGGGCCACCTGATCAGCTGATGGATCACATGACTGATTATACTCACCTGAGGGTCCACATTGATATGTAAAGTGCCCACAAATAACACAACACAATCTGTGAGAACACAGACCAAAAACAGAAAGAAAATAACCTTGAACATGATTCGTGCAGGAAAAGCACAATGGTGACTAACACATATGCTGCAAACCACACATCAGTGCAAAGAACATGCTGGGTAGAAAGATCACACAAACACAATTACCCACCTCCTGCGACGGGGCATGGTCTTGGGCTGCGCCTACAGCTGGTTGCGGGCAGCGCCTGCTGCACCATGTTCCCTGAGGCCCCTCCTGGCCCAGGGTGAAGGTGAGAAGGTCATAGTACCAGAGAGTTGGGCTACGGACCTCCTCAGCTCCAGCCCCAGACCGGGCCTCAAGACACTTTTTGTGTGTCTTGTTGAACACGGTGCGCAGGCTTTTGATCTTATCTGCAACCAGGGCCGCTATCCAGTTTTTATTGGGTTGGAGCCGGTTTGCCAGCTCCACCAGCAGCCTGTAGGCCACAGCCCTCACTGCCTGGTCGTGATAAGCAGGCAGCGACACCCGCCACAGGCATTCATGTTCCTGGTACATAGTGAGGAGCTGTGTCACAAAATCGTGATACTCAGCCATCTGTGAAAACTACCAAAAAGTGTGTCATGCAAACAAAGACATGGCTAGCACAGGTGACACCCTTCTCTGTGTGGCCATGTCCATGTACAGCAATACTAATTACATGTGTTGTGGTAGTCAGGTTGCCTATGCCACAATCATTCTTGGCCTTAACATGTGTCCATACATGGGGCATGCAGGACATGCCTTGTTGATATATGTATTTTGGGGCACTGGAGGTTAATATGTTAAGGTCTGACATTACAAAGGGCACACATGGCCTTACTAAATACATTAAAACATACCATCATCAGATACACACATATTTAGGAATCCACATAGTACTGTAGTACACATTGTCCCGGCAAGGATCTCCCAGAACATTATGTGTGCTACAGGACACGGAGTGTAGTTACGATGCATATGCGTCGCTAAATACACTTGCACACGACGTTACATGAAGCTGTACATAAGGCGCACAAACATCAGCCAACATATGGGTCAGCAGCACACACAAAATATCGTCCAGGAGTGCCCAATCGCATGTGCCCCCACTTACCATCTGTCCAACAGAGATCTTGTGATGAGACACTACTAGCACAATGCACATTCTAGTTGGAGCAGGGGTGGCGCCACAGCACGTGCTTATTTAAACACAAGCTGACCAATCACAAAAGCGCAATGGCGCATCATCATTGGTCGCACCTGCATACGCCCAGGCAGCTACGTCAATTACAAGACGCCGCTGCGGTCTGATTGGTTGGTTGGCATATAAAAAGCACACAAGCCCGAGGTCGGTTACGCTTGCTGCCCAGATTCATTAAGTAAGTAGTGATGTGCAAACTTGAACAGTGATATGGCTATGTTGCGTTAACAGCACCTTAACATTACGGGACGCTATTGTGAAGTGTAGGTCACGCCCAAGTGGTGGGGTATGTAGTTCCTCGTGAAGTTAGTAAAACTATTTTCTATTGTGTCCTGGCAAATGGAGTGTTTTGACAACCTAAACCCTATCCTCATTTAAAAGTAATTTTGCCTTTGCCATACAGGATCATGTTTAAAGGATGCTTGTGTCTTTAGTTGCGGGGATCATCTGAATTGAGGACACATAGTACAGTCGTTTACCACACACAATGGGACGTTTAAGGCCAAAATCAGATGTGGAGTGGGGCGTGTGGCTTCTGCAAATGTCTGCCTCAGAAGATCCTGCATTAGCAACACATCAGGGATGTGTCTTGGACATGATGAGTATTCAATAGTGTGCTGCGTGGCATGATATTTTGACTATGACCCTCAAAGGCTCGGGGTACGTGTCTAATGTAATTGTCTATATTTTGGCCAAAAAACAAAACAAAATAATGTGACCTATGTGTTTGGCCATGCCTTGTGGTCACACTTCAACAATATGGCCGCGTATATGGCCTTAGTCTCATGATGTGTTGCTTTTGACAAGGGAGATGTATTGTACTGGTGGGCTAGGGGTGTAGAGTGACCAGGTTTGGTTGCCAGACACTGCAATGTTGTGTTTGGGCCTTGATTGGTGGTCTATATGTATGTGTGTGGTCTGGTGAGCACACTTGGGTATGCTGTGGGAAAGTGTCCAGTAGATGGTTAGGGGAGGAGGTGGTGTGTGTAGATGATGTGTGATGAAGCGTTCTTGTACTCATGTTTATTTGTATCATTTTTGCAGGTGTTGGTACGTGAGATGATGTTCAACCCTAATGGAGATGCTATCGTGGCTCTTGCCTTGGTGGAAGAGCAACTGTGGCTGGAGGATAGATATGAGAGGTTGCGGGCTCGGAGACCACGTCGTGCGTGGGCTCGGGATTGGCTACTGCACCGAGACACCCAAAGCTACATGCAGCTGTTGCGTGAGCTGGAGGATCGTAGTCCGCATGATTTAAGGAACTACCTCCATATGTCCAATGACTCTTTCACATTCCTCTTGGAACGCATAAGGCCATTGATAGCCCGACAGGACACTGTGATGCGTCGATCTGTGCCACCAGAGGAGTGTTTGGCTGTCACTTTGCGGTTCCTGGCAACAGGTCGTTCAAGGACCGGCCTGCAACACACTTCACTTGTATCACTGTCCCTGCTGAGCCGGCTGATCCCCGAGACGTGTGAGGCCATCTGGAGTAGTCAGCTGCCATCCTATATGCAGTTTCCAACAACACCCGCTGAATGGATGGATGTTGCCAGAGGGTTTGAGGACTGCTGGCAATTCCCAAACTGCGGCGGGGCATTGGATGGTAAGCACGTGAGGATCACCAAACCCCCAAACTCTGGGTCTTTGTATTACAATTACAAAGGATATTGTAGTGTGGTCCTCATGGCCCTGGTGGATGCGAACTATGAGTTCCTCTACATGACGTTGTAATGAACGGGCGTATCTCTGATGGGGGTGTGTTCGCACACTGCTCCTTGGCCCAAGACCTAAGGGCAGGTGGGCTGAACTTGCCCTCAAATGACGAGACCACCCATCATCTCAACTTTGCGTTTGTGGGGGATGAAGTCTTCCTACTTCAGGCACACCTACTACGACCATATCCCCAGAGGACCCTTACTTCTGAGTAGCGTATTTTCAATTACCGGCTATCCCGGGCCCGCCATGTGGTTGAAAATGTGTTCGGGATCATGGCCAATACATTCCGGGTTTTTCATACACGTCTATTGATGTGGTAGTGCTGGTCTGCTGTGTGCTGCATAACTTCCTGCATCGTAGGGATCGGTCATCATACACGCCGGCAAGTTATGTGGATTCAATGGACTCCACAACAGGGGAGGTCTGTCCCGGGGATTGGCGTGCAACCGACCATGGTATAGTGCCACTCCAGCCGCTGAGCCAGGGTCGGACTCAGCAGGAGGCCAGGAACAGTAGAGATCCATACTGCTCCTACTTTAATGGCCCTGGGGCAGTGAACTGGCAGCACCAGCAGGTGTAGGGTGGCTGGTGTTGTCAGGCAGAAACATCATGAGAAGGGTGTGGTCACCAGGGTGGCTGCACCATGAGGATTTGTTTTTACTTTTTGTGTGTGCACATTCTTTAGTTAGTTAGTTAGTTAGGTTCTTTTTGGGGGGTTTTTACTTTTACATGTTTTTGTTTTACATTATTTCTCATCATGTTCCAGTTCTTTGTGTGATGTTAATTGTTAACACTTTTGTTTTATGTTATTTTGTGTGTGTTGTTGACCTTATTTTTTGGGTGCACTAAAATATAAAGTTAAAAAAATTGAATCCAAACAACAACCTGTGTGTGTCGTTACTTTGGGATACAGGGCAGTTGCACATAGCTTTATGCTGTGCACAGAGGTATGTGATCCGTAAAAAGCTAGTGATGGGTCTGTGAAACATTGTGTGGTAATATGCAGTACACAGGTCCAGCCCATTTGGCCACAGTGTATGGCGCAACTGTGTGTACATATCCATTGTGATGTGTTGGCCCCACAGAGGCACTTGTTCAGACACATTGAGCAAACAATGGTGTTTGTGGGGGATGTAGGTACAGGCCATTAAACACAAAAACATGTGTACATAAACATAGTTCAGTTGTGCCATGGCAGCTGTGCCATTGCATGGACCAATGTAGGCACATATGGGCATAGTATTGTGTGTATGTTCCCACCATCAGCTACAGACGCTCACATAGCAAACCATTGTGTAGTGTAAGCCACTGTCCTGCACAAAACTGCTACTGTGTGACGCTTGTGCGCCTCGAAAGTGTCTCGCAGCAGCCACTTGTCACGACACAAGCGTGTATTCCTTCAATACTCCAAGACAATGGCGTCACGTATTAGCCAGCCTTCCAGCGCAGGCTGGCCAATCAGGACGCTATTGTGTTGTCCAATGAGCATGTTTGGGGCGCGGTGTAAAACAATTTGACACGCCTATGTTTTTGCCGTGCTGAACAGGTACGCCCACATTCCTTTGGGGATTGTGGCATGTGAAGCAGCGACGAAACTCTACCGGATGTTTCCCGCTGTTGGTGTGGGAACTTCCAGGACGACACATCGCCTTAGGTTAAGGGTGAAATTGCGGCGTGTAAAAGCGCCTTCGGCGTTCGGAGGCAGCCATGAAAAACGTGCACGCGCACGTTAGATTGCCTCCTATCGCCGCCAAACATTGCGGCGTGTAAAGGTACCCTTATAATTTTCCTCTGATTGTTCCTCTCCTGGTTTTGGCTAGAAAAACTGAGGTAAAAAACTCACCAAATACTCAACAAGTGCACCTGAGGGGTTATAAACAAGGTTTCACCGTCAATTGTACAACTCCTTAGTGTTTTTTTCCTGTTCCAATCCACTTTCCTTCCAGTTAAGCCCTAATGTTGCACAGAAGTATTATTCAACCAATGTCCTATTGCTTGAGGTCCATTAATAAAAATTACAGGAACCAAACGTCTTCTGGAAAGTAGAGCGGATTATATAAGCCTTGGGATAAATCCTATTGACTTAGGATCTATTTCGTAGATCATTTTTCCTCTCGTTCCCCTTGAACTTCCCATCAATCACTGTTAAGTATAAAATTAGACAGAAGACTTTTATGACAGGAATTCAATATGCCCGTATTTCTCTACCTTGTACACAGAAATAGAAAATCAATAAATGGTAATATAACTCATAAAAATCCATCCCCTTTCATCATGAATCATATCCAAAATCCGTACGTCCCTCATGTGAAAGGGATTAATAGGTTACATCAGTCACATCGTCAATATCTGTGCTGGAAAGTTGGGATTGGGAGATTTGTATCGGACAGTCTTGTCACTTCAGTCTATAATGACAGTCTTTCTAACAAAGCCGTGATTAGATGAGGGCTGAAGGCTGTCACTAAAATAAAGCGATAGATTAAAATATCGTTAAACAGTTCAAAATGGCAGTGAGTAATAGTACAGCAGCGATCATCCAAGGCGAGCCTGGCATCCAAGACCCTAAAGGTAAGTTATTAATATTGCTCATGGGGTTGGGCTTGGACACAGGACAGAATACTGTATATAAGTCCCCAGACTGATCTGTAAAACATAAAAAATATCTTTTATCATACTTACCCACCAGGGCGGTCCAGTCTGATGGGTGTCACTGATCTTGATCTGACATTTCTCTCTTCTTATGAGTTCCATCTTAGTTTGTGTGGATGACCACAATCTGTCCCCCCATATATCTCTGAACTAATGTCCCGATATCATGCAACTCATAATCTCCAATCCTCCCAAGACCTCCTTCTTTCCTCCACACTTGAACATTCCTGATCTAACCGCCTGCAAGACTTCGCCTGAGCATCCCCATTCTCTGGTATTCTGCACCCCAAAATGTCCTACTATCCCCTACACTTGGAACCTTCAAGCGGAACCTGAAAACCGATCTCTTCGGAACAGCCTTCAACCTGCAATGACCACACTGCTCCACCACCACTGGAGCCGGTACTCCACCACCACTCCACCCGGTGCTCCACCACCACTGAACCTGGCGCTCCACCACCATCGGACCTGGTGCTCCGCCACCATCGGACCTGGCGCTCCACCATAACCAGAGCAGACTCAACCTACTGTCTCTCTCACCACCACCCTGTAGAATGTAAGCCCGCAAGGGCAGGGTCCTCTCTCACCTCTGTATCGGTCTGTCACTGTTAGTTTGTTCATTGTATTTTTAACTTGTTTGTGTGTATCCCTTTCTCATGTACAGCACCATGGAATCCATGGTGCTCTATAAATAAATAATAATAATAATCCACTTACTGACCGTCATTGTGCTCCTATGCACATACACTTCTCTCTGCCCTGCTGAAGGCAAAGCAAAGTACTTAGGGATGGGCGAATCTACTCGCTAGGACTCGTTACTCTGCGAGTTTCCCAGTGATTACTCGCACAGTAACGAGTCCAATGCAAATCAATGGCAATCCTAGTTTTGTCAGAGGCTCTGACAAAACTAGGATTGCCATTGACTTGCATTGGACTCATTACTGTGCAAGTAATCGCAGGGAAACTCGCACAGTAAGGAGTCCAGCTGTCTGCTCTGTGTCTGCTCTCAGCCTGCAGGCTGCCGCAGCTCCAGGGTCCTAGAGCCCGCCTGCTCTCCCTGTGCACAGAGATGATGTAGCAGAGCTGAGATTGTTCTCAGTCTGCTCATTCCCTGTGCATAGACATCTATATCTATGCACAGGGGATGTAGCAGAGAGGACATCGCGTTTTGGACTACGTCGGACGGAAGAGGATGTTTTTTAATTAAAGATGAAGTCCCTAATGGCTTTTTTTTTTTATTTCTAATAAAAATGTTTCTCTGTGTTGTGTTTTTTTTAACCCTTTATTGGAGATTCTTAGTGGCCGGGTCAAACCTGGCCTGACATTAAGAATCCCGGGCTTAATACCAGCTTGTATAACAAAGCTGGTATTAACCCCTTTATTACCCAGTATGCCACCGCCACCAGGGCCGCTGGAAGAGCGGGGTTAGGCGCCAGAGGATGGCGCTTCAATGAACGCGCCATCTTCTGGGGCGGCTGCGGGCTGCAATTTGCAGCGGTGGGTGCCCAGAAAGCTTGGGCCTCCCTGCGCTGCGGATTCCAGCCCCCAGCTGCTTAGCTGTACCTGGCTAGACATAGAAATTGCGCGGAGCCCCACACATTTTTTTTAAATTATTTAATGAAATTCATGAAATAATAAAAAAAAGGGCTCCCATATATTCTTGTGTCTGGCCAGGTACAAATAGGCACCTGGGGGTTGGGGGCAGCCCATCGCTGCCTGCTGGATCCGGCTGGTTCCAGAAATACGGCGAAGCCCACGTCAAATTTTTTTCTGACAAATCCATAAAACAATGTAAATAAAAGGGACTGCATCTTTATTAACCCCTGGACCATGGGCGAGGGTTAATAAAGATGTAGTCCCTTTTTAGGATTGTTTTATTGATTTTTCAGAAAAAAAATGACGTGGGCTTCGCCGTATTTCTGGAACCAGCCAGATCCAGCAGGCAGCGACGGGCTGCCCCCAACCCCCAGGTGCCTATTTGTACCTGGCCGGACACAAGAATATAGGCGAGCCCTCTTTTTTTATTATTTCATGAATTTCATGAAATAATAAAAAAAAAATGCGTGGGGCTCCGCGCAATTTCTATGTCTAGCCAGGTACAGCTAAGCAGCTGGGGGCTGGAATCCGCAGCGCAGGGATGCCCAAGCTTTCTGGGCACCCCCGCTGCAAATTGCAGCCCGCAGCCGCCCCAGAAGATGGCGCGTTCATTGAAGCGCCATCCTCTGGCGCTGAACCCCACTCTTCCAGCGGCCCTGATGGCGGTGGCACGCTGGGTAATAAAGGGGTTAATACCAGCTTTGTTATACAAGCTGGTATTAAGCCCGAGATTCTTAATGTCAGGCCAAGTTTGACCCGGCCACTAAGAATCTCCAATAAAGGGTTAAAAAAAACACAACACAGAGAAAATTTTTTATTAGAAATAAAAAAAAAAAGCCATTAGGGACTCCATCTTTAATTAAAAAAACCTCTTCCGTCCGACATAGTCCAAAACGCGATGTCCTCTCTGCTATATCCCTGTGCATAGATATAGATGTCTATGCACAGGGAATGAGCAGACTGAGAACAATCTCAGCTCTGCTACATCAGGCAGCAGGCGGGCTCTAGGACCCTGGAGCTGCGGCAGCCTGCAGGACCCGAGGGCACAGAGCAGACAGCCAGACTCATTACTGTGCGAGTTTCCCTGCGATTACTTGCACAGTAACGAGTCCAATGCAAGTCAATGGCAATCCTAGTTTTGTCAGAGTCTCTGACAAAACTAGGATTGCCATTGATTTGCATTGGACTCGTTACTGTGCGAGTAAACGCTGGGAAACTCGCAGAGTAACGAGTCCTAGCAGATAGAGCCTGAAGCTTCCGAGACACATCTGCGATTTATAAATCGCACATTACTCGCTATTACTCGCTTCCCCATTCATTTACATTGGACTCGCTAGACTCGCAACGAGTAGCGAGTCCCGGGCTCGGACTCGCTAGAGTCAAGCGATTCCGAGTAATTTAGGACTCGCCCATCACTAAAATTACTGTAATGCACAGTTGTTCGGCAAGGTCAAAGAAAGCCCTCTTAGTGCGCATGCATTCTTTGACCTTTCCCCGTGAATGTACATTAAAGCACTTTGCTCAGTTCTCAGCAGGGCAGAGAGAAGTGCACATGCGCAGAAGCGCAATGAAGGTCAGTGAGTTGATGACATAGGACACGTCATCTACACAAAGGAGGGAAGGAGGATGGCGAACACAAAATGAGAGGAGGCACCGGACCAAGACCATCGACGCCCATTAGATTGGACCACCCACAAGGTGATGTAGTGCAGCGGTGTTCACATTGTGCGGTAATGAGCCAGTGATCCAAGG